>NW_010729222.1:345552-389064 GCF_000365185.1 Nelumbo nucifera | reverse complement strand
TAGTACGCCCTCCTATGCCCGGGCAGGGGACCCGCTTGTTTCTTAAGCATGAGAATAGCAAAAAAAACTTCCAGGTCCAAGGGAAGGCAGTGTTCACAGCACAAGGAGATGGTCCCGACAAGGTTACGGATGGAGTTCGGGTGAAGCTGACCTACAGTGACGCCGAAGTGGTTCATGACCTCGACGATAAGGGGATGGAAGGGAAGGCGCAGCCTGGCAACAAGCTGCTCTCGGAATATCACGATCTCGTCCGGACCGTGCTCCCAAGGAAAGTCGCCCGAGGGTAAAATATAAGTATATTCCCCGGGCAGGTTGTACTGAGCGATAAGGGACCAACTCCTCTTGGGCGTCATAGTGGAAGGGCCAAACTTATCTGGCACCCGACCTCAGCGGGAGGTGGATGCCAAGCTACCCGAAGTGACTCGACCTACGAGCTCGAACTCGTGCTCTTTCTCGAGCTCTACCTCGGGCCCCGCCTCGGACTCACTAAATCTGTCAGGGGCAGCAGCTCGGTTCATAGAACCAGCATCTGACCCCCCTAGAGGACTATCTGAACTACTCGAGGTAGACATCGAAACAAAGAGAAGGCTGAGGACTCACCAAGAAAAGCTACCAGACTATGAAAAAGTGACGTGTCCTGACAGCATTGGACGCGAGCTCAAGAAACGAATGCTGGAGGATGGCGAAGGAAAGTGACCAGGGGACCCCCACTATTTATAGCCACTGTACTCGCGCATCTACGACCAAGATCAAAACCATCCAACGGCTCCACGCGAAACCGGCTGCGCACCCCCCGAGGATAAGTCAGTTTGGCGCGCATTTTTGACGTTCAAAAATTGGAAATCGTTTACACGCGTGAGCTACACGCAGCCCGGGATTGACCCCAGGTCGAACCAAGCTGACCCTGGTTGAGCCAAGGACACAAGCAGGTTAAATCGGAGAAGTTCCAAACCAAGGCCAAAGCGTCCCGAGGCAAATCCACCCATCATCCCGTGAACTCCCCATGCCGGGTCAGGACCCCGAGCATGGGGAGTGGGGGGCAATTGATGGAGGGAGGTTTGACCCGACCCCTTGGCCATGCGACACGTGGAACCAACCGAGAGTGACCTGGCAGAAGCGCCAGCTTGGCACGGCAGCGGGCCCACAACCCGAGCTCCAAGAAAAAGAGTCCCAAGCTCCCCCAAAGAAGGAACCTACAGCCTGGGCCCCAAGCTAAAGAGTCTCGAGCTCCCCCAAAAAAGGAACCCACAACTCGAGCTCCCTAAGGAGGAACCCGAGCTCTCCCTTCAAGGTCCTGAGCCTTACAAGGAGCACAAAAGGCAAAAACCCGAACTGCCCACCCAGGGGCATTTCGGGCCACACTTCTATCCGAACTCAAGACTTCACCTCACACACCACTTCAGCTCCAAGTCGCCTGACTGAACAACCGTACCTAACGCCCAGGAAACCCGTACACGGAAGCAGCGCACCTGACTAATTAGGGGTTCGACACATGACAGCCACCCTCCAACGGCCACCTGCCACCGCCATCTCAGACGGGGCAGAGACGGCCCCTGCAACTGGCAGTGGAGGTTATGACACCCGAACTGGCAACTGGCAGTGGAGGTTATGACACCCGATCTGGTAGAGGAAATGACACCCGATCTGGCAGAGGTAATGATACCCGAACTGGCAGAGGTATGGAAGTAAGTGTACAGGATGGTTATAAAAGGCCCCCATCTCTCAAAGAAGGAGGTATGTGATTCTTGCGCTTTCTGGTCTTGAAGTTCTTCATTTCCCTTGCCTTCTCAAGAATACTAACTTGAGCTTCGGAGTGTTACAACCGGGTTCCCCCCAGAAGTCTCCAAGTTCTTCCTTGTTTCAGGCACCTCCAATTCCATCAGAGGCGAGGTAACCGGAAGCTAGGATCGACCGGACTGTGCATCATTAGTATCCACCTATATTTTTAAGTAGGACCCACTTATATATTATTTTCAACATTTATTAATTATACATTAAATACCTTTTATTTGCAATTTTTCTATGTTTTGAGTTTAATAGTGACACATCGGAATTTTCTATTATTTTATCCATTATTTAACGGATTGTGAATGGCATCACTAACACCATGCGTTTTGGGGCTAATGGTGGCCTTTTGACCTTAATCTAAGGTCTAAATTGGCGAGTTTGGATCTGCTCCTTCACTGACCTCACAACATGTCCTAACCACACATCAAAAACATCTCCTGTACTTGTATTTATTATTCATGGGGTGATGTTCCAATACAAGGTGGGATGTGGCTGTGAGGTCAGTGTGAGGTGTGCTTTGTGAGGAGGAGATCCCAATTCCTAAATTGGCCCTTAGATCATAAAAGGACAAAAGTGATATTTTCACAAAGTACAGGGGTTTTCATAGCTGAAAATCCTTAACAAATTAAACTAAAAATAATCAAAACATTGTATGCTTTTGATGAGATAAATTAAAATACTAATATTGCATATCATAATTAAAATTAAATGACATGAAAAGAACCTTATGAAACTCTTTTAAGGCTGCATTTGTTTGAGGTGTAAATTCAAATTTTACACCTATGGAAAAATGAACTGATTTAGTGATCGGTGGAAATTAAAATCGGTTCATTTTGAAAATTTACACCTACCTTGACAACTCAGTGGTGGCTCTGTTGGTATGTTAGCTGGGTAACCTCAGTAGAGTCGCGGATTCGAATCGCGTTATTACCACCAACGTTGAAAAGTTAATCAACCACCCATGGCCCTGTGGCACTCAAGAAGACCCGACCTGAGATGGTTGACGGAGTACCACCCATGGCCCTATCAACCACCAAGAGACTTGTGAAAATAACAGAGAGGTAGAGGGTAGAGGGAGGGAAAGTTTGCTTTGAAGGCTCTATTTTGTCTCCAGCTTTTGAAATGCTTTGTTCTATCTTCAGTGATATCTCCATCTCTGTTTCATATTTCTCCATCGAGATTGTTCCAATGGCTCTATTCCGACCTTCCTCTTTCCCTTTAAGCCCATGGTGATATTTTACTCTTTTAGCATTTTAGCGTTGAAATTTTGAAATTAGTTCTTTTGCCTTTTATCAATTTTAGTTAAAAATTATCCCATTTCAATTACTAAAGGCTATTACGTTCGACACCAAGTTCACATTATTTGGAGTTGACCAAATAGCCCCCCACAGCACATTCCCGCCGTGTATTGGGAACATCTCCCAATGATAATCCTAGAAATAATGATGTCATCATCAAAAGATGTTCTCAATACATCGTGGAGATGTGCTGTGGGACGTTGTGAGGGGCAACCTTGTGGGGGGCTGATTTGAATTCTATTTGGATCTTCTGCGATGTTTTTTGTTGGTAGCGTCAAGTCCATCCCTGGAAAACGTAACAAATAGAGAGAGAGAGGATAGCTTTTTTAGAGGATTTCAGACTGTGCATCATTGAAAAAAACGATAAACAATGTCTTCTTCAAAAAGGTAATTTTAGAATTTTGAAATGTTATAAATCAGTAACATCACATGTGTGAGATAATTGATGGACTGCTAACGGCAGATACCAACTTGCCAGAACCCCTAAAGCACATGGTACTATTCAAGAATTTTTCTTTATAAAAATTAATTTTCATTTATCACACTTATTCTTTTTAATAAAATTGATATATAATATCATAGAGATGCCTAATTTTCTATAAAATTAGGTTGACCCATTTGAGCTAGACAGTAGAATCAATAATCCACCATCCATACAAAAAGGTGGTTCCATTTCAGTTTTGATTTTAAAATTCCATACATTTGATAATTAGTTCAACAGCTGATCAAGATCAAGAAAAGAAGATGAATGGGACTTAAGAGGGAGTGGGACTTGGAGGCACCATAACTATTATAAGGAGAGTGAAGAACCAAAAGTTCCAATATTGTCCTGGGCTCCCCTTTTATATTTTCATAAAACCAAAAGTTTGACAATTTTGACAGGCTCTTGACTCTTGAGGCACCATAACTATGAGGAGAGTGAAGAACCCTAATCCCTTTAAAGGTATAATATAGATCTGGCATCAATATAGATCCTCTATATATAGCCTGTATGACCTTACCATGGGTATGAGCTTCCACAAAACTGCTAATTAATGACAGTTGAGTTTAGGGTAGCCAAGTTCTAAATGTCATCTGATGACTAAGTCAAGAGACCAAATCTGAATCCTTCTTCTTCTGGTAATGGATGGGATGGAGTCATGGAGCAGTTTTTAGTTGCTAATTAATGGACATTGGGGCAAGGCCGCTTGTCATGATTTGTCAGTCACAGAAATCCTAACAAGTAACAACCTCTATAAATCAGCCAATAGCTTCAAGAAAAACAAGGAGAAAGAAACGGGCAGTCCTCCGGAAACAGCCAACCATTAAAGCCTAATCTCAATCCCACCATTCCTGCTGGTCTCCAAAGCTGCCTCGACCCAGCCACCGTCTCTCCCTCTCCTTCAACAGGAAGGGCAGAGGCTGGAGCTAGCAACAGCTCCACCTCCCTCTCTTGTTCATTAATAATCCTTCCCTCCTCTCTACTCTAGCTACCATCCTGTCGGTTGCCGGCCGGAATGGCACTTCGGCTGTCCCAGCTGGTCCTTCTCCTCCTGGGTCTGGCTTTGGTGGCCGAGTCTTCGTCCGCTGATGCCTACCGGGGGCCAACCCATTCCGGTGGCAGTGCGCGTTGGGATGAAGATCTGTTCGCCGCTCCGGGGACATGTAATGGCCAAATTGGGGAGTGCATTGACGAAGAGGAGGAGATGATGATGACGGAGATCGTCGACGGTCGACGACCACGAATTCTCTTCAAAACCAACAAGTTCATTAGCTACGAGGCTTTGAAGAAGAACAAGGTCCCATGCCCACGTCCCGGCGATTCCTACTACGACTGTAGGAAAAGTAAGACGGTTAATCCTTACAGGCGTGGTTGCAGCGTCATCACATACTGCCAGAGGATCATTATATAAACAGACTCTATATTATCAGCATGCTCTGGAGTTTGGAGAGAATTAATCTAATCCATTTACACAACAATCTCCATCTGTTTGCTGGTTTCATTAATTAATAATCCCCACTTCATCTTTCCTGTCACTGTTTATTAACGTGATAATCCCCTTTCAGCAATTTAGATGTTACAATAATCATATATTATATTATCGTCTGAATGGAATAAGAGATCATCCACCTTTCAAGATTTGGAGATCGAATTGTGGCCGGGCGTGATGATTTGAATTGAATATCTGCCAGTTTTTTAATTTGCAGACTAAACACACTCTTTCAAGATTTTCTCTTTACATGGTTGTATTCTTATGCTTTTTGTTTTCGTTTTCTATAATATTCTTAATCCAATGATCATGGGAGCTGAATAAAAGAAGCGAAAAAAATTCCTCAGAAGAAAGTAGAGTGCATGGCAACCATCTATCAATAGTTTCAAAGAGAACGCAGTAACTAAAGTTTCTGACTTTCAGCTCCTCCATACCACATTGAATTGGTCCGAGTAAACATGAATGGTTAGTTATTATGTAATATGTACAAGTACAACAATGCGTTTAGTTATTATAGGGGATGCGTTTATCAGAGATCTGGGACCAAATCTTATCCGGGTAAATGCAGTTATCTGATTAAGTTTTTCTTGGGAAACACTTATCCAAGTAATTGTATTTATCCATGTTCTTTTATTTCCTAAATAAGACACGAAATGACCATTTTAGCCATAAAAACTTATTATTAAGTGAGGCATTTTTGTCTCATTCAAGTGTTGGAAAACTCATTATTAAACAAGAACATGGGATTCTTGATCAATGGGAATCAAAATCCCATTGACCAACTTTCTCCCCTCTCAAAATCCAAAAAAGGAACGCCCCCTCATTATCACCAGGATTTGGAAAAAATTTTGTTTTGTAAGGAACAGCTCATGTATTTAAAACCATGAATATGATGGTTTTTTAAAACAAAAACAAAAAAGAAAATTTTGTAGTGCACATATAATATGATTTATGGAACATATGATATTAAAAATTAGATGACTTTTAAACCAGAAATTTGAGAACAAGTTTTTGGGTTATAGTTTTGAAAACAAAAGAAAAGCATATTCAACCAAGAACATGTTTAATTTCTTTATTTTGTTTTAAGAAACAACTTGTTTTTGAAACTCACAAGAAAAACAAGTCACATTGGAGCACACCCCTAGTTGTATTGAAATGTCAATTCCGGAATGTAGCTATATTTTCATAAAAATAAGAAATGGAAATAAAAAACTATAAAAATACCTCACAAAACTCAAGTTCTATTCTCCAAAAAATTAGAAGAAAAGAAAATTAATCAAACCAAATACCCATCAAGTGCAAAACCTTCTCTCCAAGCCTGGAACCTTCGAATGTTTACACAATTTAAAGTTTCTAACCATCATATGTTTACCAGAAGTCCTATTAAGTTAAGAAGATGAATATCGTTCTCAAACCTTATTGCAACGTCCAAATAGCTCAATAGATGCAAATTTTATTCATTTCATTGGGTGCGGATGGGCTACAAACAAGGGTTAGTTTGAATGGGCCCAACTCAAACCCGAAGCAATGTAAAAATGCTAACACCGACCAATCTGAGTTGAACCCTTAAACTGTGAGCGACATCTAATCATGAGTGTGGATAAAATAGTATTTATACTCAGCCTTCTTCTAATTGAAAAGACAAATGAAGACCTGAATTAGTTAGGTGTCATTTCAAAGGCTCCCAAAACAGTTCAGGCTGTTTTCTCCAAACAGCCAAAACTCCATTAATCATTTTTTATCCTTTGAAAACGAAAAGTAAAATCCTAAAACAACAAGACCCTAGAGAACACTCCTCCATTACTCCAGAGTGCCTTATTGATGCCGGTAACTCCACCCTTCTGAAGTTGACTTCTGAGTTATTGCATTTATTAATCACGACTTTTTTTTTGTACTCATACGACTCTCTGGTTCCCTTAGAATCTAATACGACCCTATAGGGTTTAATTAGGGTTTTGACTCGTTAACCCAAGTCGAGTTTGGATTTGACTGACCCACCCCTTTGAGTCATGATACCCCTTTGGGTCATGATGGATCTTATAACGGCTCTTAGGTCAGTCCGCTTTCTTGACCGTTACAAAGATCAAGTATTCTGATCGGCTCATTAAAATGCCCATTTGGTAAGTCTTTTCCAGAAAATCTGTTGCAAGATCATAGTTAAAAAACATTATTAGCTTTTGCAAATAGATCTTCAAAGATAAAAGATTGTTTGGTTAAAATATTCTATATAGATCTCCAAAAAGCCATCAAAATTCAAAGATCGTTTGGTAATGTAATGAAAACCTTTCATTTAACACATGTGCGACCCACATTTATGTCTAAATGTGCATTTCATAGTTGTGAGCCCTATGGGCAATCACCACAAATGGGTCCCACATGCAAGTCCACCTATGCATATTCTTCATTATAGAGTTTACAAATATTTTTCAAAGTGGGCTTCACATACATTTCAACATATGCATAATATGTAATGTGGGCGCCACATACATTTTTCAAGGTGGGCCTCACATACCATCGATGGACATGTATGTGAGGTCCATGTGTGGATATGTATGTGAGCCCCACATACCATTAGTGGACATGCATGTGGGCCCCACATAATACGTAAGGTGGGCCTCACGTACATTTTCCAAGGTGAGACCCACATAAACATTGGTGCGTCCCATTTACACATTCAAATAGTTCTTTTTGTCGAAAGATAGCCCATTTTCTCTCAAGTGTGTGTATTGTGCCACATGTTCTAATAAGGTGCGGGGCACTAAAAGATTGTAAAAGCTTCACTTGAAGCTTCCCAAAAAAGACCAAATTTAGGTTGTTCATGTCTTTTATGGGCTGGAGCTTTTTCCTAATAGATATCTCCATTGCCAAATGGGAAAAGCCCAGAATTCGAGCTTCCAGGCTTCTAAACAGCTCGAAGCCCGCATGTAAAGAAAGACTTGCCAAACGTTGCCTTATAAATTTACGATTTTTCCCTTCTAGATGAGACACATGACAATCTCTGATTAGTGGTCAGTTTTGACTGCATCACTTTCTCTCCACTTTTGAGGATGAGGTGATGATCGTTTGGACTGGATTTGGCCCAATTCGATCCAGTCTAATATGAATTCATTATAAATGGACTAGGCCTGATCCAATCCACTGAATATTTTGGACCATTTTGGATCGGTCCAATTAAATGTTTGGACCATCCAATTTGTTCAAATTCGTTTTGATTTAGATTGGTTTCAACCTAAACCCGGTCCATTTACACCTATATTATTATCTTATATGAATGGACCAGATATTAGTTTAATTGAACCCAATTAATCCAATATTAATAAATTTATTACAAACGGATCAGGTCCAATAATCCAATCCAATAAATATTTTGGACTGAATTGGTCCAATCGAATGTCTTCTTGGTCCGTCCAGAATGTCTTCTTGGTCCAATCCAATGCTCGGTACCAATGAACTTATTGTTTCAAATTATATTAGTATGGATTGTAAAATAAATAAATAAATAAATTGAAGCTATGTTTTATTCAAATTATATTTACTTCGATATCCAAATGCGTACTCTCACGAACACCAATTTGGTATAGAGTCCAATCGTCCTGCAACTTTGTATTGTGGTGGACGAGTTTCAGCTGCTCAAATGAAGCGGTGGTTCTATGGTTTCTTTCAGTTCCAACGGTGGGTGTGAGGCGGTGGTTCAATGATTAAACAGGAAAAATAGGGGGATTAGAGGTGTGAAAACGATCTGAAAAAAAAGTTGATGAATATGGAGGGAAAGAGAGAGAAGGGGGATTAGAGGTGTGAGAGAGAAAGAGATGAGAGATACCTCCAGACGGTGAGACTGCCAGCAGAATGATCATCGGCGCTGAAGAATGCATGGATTCCAAGCTCGGATCGGATGAGGGGTATCAGATTTGAACATGTGAGAGAAGAGATGAGATGAAAGGAAAGGGGATTACCTTCGATGTATCTGTCGGAACGATTGTCAGCGCCGGATTTTTCGCCAAGCGTGGATGAAGAGGTGCAGGGTCAGGGTTAGACAAGGTTACAAAGTAGGTCGATAGGTCGAGAGAGACGAGTATGAGTGGGGGGAATGGTCAAATGGGGAAAGATTTGACGCGGGATCTCCTGCCCACGAGAATGAGTGAGATTCGGACCCCAAACATTTTCATTTTTGGGTGAAATTCGGAGTTAAATGGCTGTTCGCTTAGCTTCGCATGATCCAAGGGGCATGTGTGTGAGAGGTCATGTGACGGGTTTCTATTGCGTGGGACATTTTTGGGGCATCAGGCTGTAGAGGGCAGATTCGAACTCAAGAGATTGGCTTTTGTGCGAAAATCAGAGCTAACGGGACGAATTAATGTTTGTTTGTCTCGTTAAGAGAGAGAGCATACTTTGAGAAGGGTGAAATACATTGCACTCCACTAAATCTGAAATTGCAGCCCCCAATAGTTTATTAGTAGCCTCCCCTAAAAATCGCATTCCTTCACGTTGAGATTTATTCCACTTATATAGTGGGGTTAAAAATTCTTTGAATGAACTAAACAATCATTCTCTTAAAAGAGAGCCACTAGTCACCTGAGTGATGGATTTAGCTTCTAACATCTCTTGGGTTGTTTTGCTTTTTCCGCATTAATGAGCTAGTTAGTTAGGTTAGCCCACCTGTACTAGCTAGGCATTATAGAATTCAAGCGTTGTGGTCAATTCGTTGATGAATTTACCAATTTGCCTCTAATGCAAGACACATGGCAATCTTTGGTTAGTGGTTAATTTTGGCCCCATTATATACATATATTGTTTTCTTCTAATTTTCTATCATTTTACTCTATAGCCTTAAATTTAGAATTTCATGAAAGCCAAATCCCAAGTTAAATTAATTAGCTTTAGGTTTTCAAAATGTGTTGTAGAAAATACAATTGAAAGGCTGCAGATGGGGTCGGTACCAGGTTGAATATGGGGTTGGGGTGGGTTTGGAAACTGCATTTTGCTGGATTAAATTTGGGTCAAATCAAAACATTGGAGGATCGGGTTAGGGTAGAGACAAACCTGTACTGAACCCGACCGTTGACATCCCTAATAAAATAAAATATGTAGCTAACAAATGCGGCCACCCACCGTATATGACTAATAAATCCAAGCAATAAGGGGACCGGATCTACCTCACACTAACATTATTGGCATCAGAACATTTCCCATGTGTTATTATTTACGGGATTGGATGGAGTACAACAGCACCACCAGCTCTCCCTGATCCTCTTCTCCATCAGCATATCAATGCTAACACAATGATGGGCTGAGATGAAGGCAACACACCTTTGCCCAAAACGTTGCAGTAACAGAAATGGGTGACAATAGGGGAACATAAATTTATTGCCGATCCAGCCTATGGAAGTAATGCAAGCCCACCGAGGGCAATAAGAGAATTTCGTTAGTGTTTGAGGCTGTTGGATCGGACTTATAAATTGGAGAAGAATACACGTCAAAGGCTTATGTGATAACACAGGGATAAAGATTCTGATGGTCAAGTTAGCCAAATGTCAAAAAAGAATTGTATACGAGGGCTTAGAGCTTAGTCCTTAATTACTAAGGATAATTTTCTTAGAATTCTAAATGAAAGAGAATATGTGCTTTTACCTTGAGATGAGCAGACCTTGCCTTTTTTTGGCTTATAGTAGTTGAGGCAGTTGGTGATGTGCAACCATGACCTACATCACCACCTAACAGAAGTAACAAGGATGGTATGGTACTTGTCGAAAAGGATCCCGTGGTGGTGCATGCCTCCGGCGTTAATTACCACGACCTCCGGCTCCGGCCGGGATGCTTATGGTGCTTCCCGATACGGCCGTGCCCAGCACTCATGTCGCCTCTCTTCTTCTTGTTCTTCTCGAAACGCGTCACCATTTCTCTCCCTCCACTTGAAGACTCCCCTCCCTTTTCTGATACAGAGAGCGCGACGGCGAGGAAGCTCAAGACTGCTTGACAATATATAGGTGGCTGAATAAAAGGATGATGAGGATGGAAGCTTCAAGCTTTTGAGGTAGTCTCGAACTAGAGAGAGAGAGGGAGAGAGTTGCAGAAAGGGTGAAGTTGCCGGCCGGCATCAACGGGGTAGTACTTCTTCGGAATAATGGAGGGTCTTCTCTCTACTATCTTTGGAAAAAAAAAAAGAAAGAATTATATATAGGTAAAGGGCATTTGGACAAGGCATCTTGTATGTCATGGTCTGTGAGCCACAGAAATCCTAACAACTAGAAATCAACCAATGGCTTGAAGAAAAACAAGGAGCAAGAAGCGGGCAGTCCTCCAGAAACAGCCAACCACTAAGCCTGATTTCAATCCCACCATTACTTGTCTCCAAAACCAGGACCCAGCCACCGTCTCTCCCTGTCCTTTAACAGGAAGGTGGAGGGCAGAGGCTAGAGATCTAATTAACAACTCCACCTCCCTCACTTGTTCATCAACCCTTTCCCTCCTCTCTACAATCCTGCTGATTGCCGGAATGGCACTCCGGCTGTCCCTGGTCCTTCTCGTCCTGGTTCTGGCTTTGGTGGCCGAGTGTTCATCCGCCGATTCCTACTGGGATCTCAACCATTCCAGTGGCAGTGCGCGTGGGGATGGTCTATTCGCCGCCCCGAGGACTACATGCAATGGCCGGGTTGGCGACTGCATTGACGAGTCGGAGGAGATGATGGATCCCTCCGGCCACAAACGTGGACGACAACTCTTCAAAACCAACAAGTTCATTAGCTACGAGGCTTTGAAGAAGAACAAGGTCCCATGCCCACGTCCCGGAGATTCCTACTACAACTGTAGGAAAAGCAAGACAGTTAATCCTTACAGGCGTGGTTGCAGCGTCATCACATACTGCCAGAGGATCATTATATAAACGGACTCTATATTATCAGCATGCTCTGGAGTTTGGAGAGAATTAATCTATCCATTTACACAACAATCTCCATCTGTTTGCTGGTTTCATTAATTAATAATCCTCACTTCATCTTTCCTCCTCTGTGTTTTCATTAATAACTATGCATATGTTATATTATCGTTACGTTTGAATGTAATAATAAAAGAACATCCACCGCCTTGGGTGGCGCTCCTCCTCCTCTCTCTCCAACCTGTTACTCTTCTTTAATTTGTTCCTCTATGTAAATGTAAGTGTTGTTGTTGAAACGTAAGAAGCAGCCTACAATAAGGATAGAAAACCGTGGATATGAGATGATTTCTTTACAGGATTTTCACTTTACACGGTTGTATTAATTCTTATCCTTATGTTAATTTTCGCTTTCTATAATATTATATTAATTCTTAATCCAATTAATGATCATGGGTATTGGGTAGTGTTGAATTAAAGAAGCTAGCCAGAGCAACAATATAACATCTGAAACACCCTCCCCCCCCAGAGGTAAGTGGTTGTAGTCTTGCTTTCTGAGTTGTGTTTATATCGAACGTTAGTATTGATTTTATTTTAAACATAATTATTAATATCAATTTATTAATACTAATTATAATTAACATAAATAAACATTCTCATAATCAATTATGTGAGCAAAATTGTAAAAGTAAATATATTCAGCATTTAGCTTCAGTATCAATTTATTAATGCTAATTACAAAATACTTTTTTCAGAGCCTTTTTTGAGCTTTTCATACAACAGACTTCAGCTACCGCGAGCTACCGTTTTTACGCTAAAGGAAGGGCTTGAACCTTCGACCTTGTGGTTAACAGCCACACGCTCTAACCAACTGAGCTACTCCAGCTACATTGTTTCTATTATATTGTTCATTCAAAAGTTAAGTTACCAACCTAACACAGACATTCCTATATGAATGAGTGTTAGTTTTTCTTCAGCAATCAAAAAAACTAGTGGATATACCATTTTGGGCCACCTTTTTCGATTCACATGTGTTGAAGACAGAGGTAGCACAAAATTGTGATGTTACTAACATTGTATCTAGGAGATCCACGTTAATAAATTTGGGGCATCCAGGTCTCCTACGCACAGCCGAGTCCGTATCTGCTACTCACACTAACCCCGCAGCGAGGCCAATGTGAGGTGCAGATCCCAATTCCCTACACCCATGGGATACAATTGATGATACACAATCTAGTAGTTCCCTATTGGAAAGATTGTTCGGACGTCAACGAGTGAGGTCGGTTGGCCGAACTACAAGAGAACAGTCAAAGTACCTGAGGTGCTTTACCCAGGGTGGGCACTTTGATGCTTAAATAAAAAATGAATATTGTAAAGCAAGAGAGCAAGAGAGAATGAGAGCAAATCGCACATACCTTCTTTGATCAATGAGACACCTTTGTATAGGCACAGGTTATCGTGGACTTCACGTAGTGTGTCCGAGATCTCTAGGAGGATGTGACTTATCGGTTCACCTTGTTTGAAGGTGGTTTCACGCTCGGAGATGGTTTCCACGTAACACGATAAAGCTTATCCAGATGCCTTTGAAGCGGGCGAGGAGGGGAGTCAGCTCTGTCATGGACGAGGCAACATGATCCTGGAGGATTCGAAGACAACAGCCCATGCATAATAGAGGTCGACCACCATGTCATGCAGGTCGCCAACCAAGCCTTAGTCAAGTCAATGACGAGAAGTCACCCCTCATGTCGAGGTCTTTGCCTTAGTCTTGAGATCGCCTACCTGACCCTATGGAGGTGCAACTCTCAACAGTGGTAGTCATGTCTTTAGCCACTTGAGTTGTTTGATTGAATCCACAGCAACTCTTAAGCGTTCAATTTCCCTTTCCCTTTCCCTCTCCTTCTCTCTCTCTCTCTCTCTCTCTCTCTCTCTTCTCCAATCCTGACCACTGTTGTCGTCTCCACTCCATTCTCTACCTCTACAACTAATGTAAAATAGAACATCGCTACAACTAATGTAAAATTAATTATTACTTATTTTAATTTTTATTAATTATTAAATATTTTAATAGTTTTTAATATATTAATTTTCTAATTATTAAATATTTTTTAATTGCATCATAGACATTATTACTATTTTTATTATATTTTAATTCTTAATAATTTATTTTAAAATTTATAAATTTATATGTACTTTCCAATTTTATTCTTATTTTAATAAATTATTTTTATTTTTATTTGTATTAATTATTAATTATTTTATTTTTTGTTAATTATTAAATATTTTAACTATTTTAAGATATTAATTTGATCATTATTAATATATTTTTTCATTGCTTCATGGACTTTATTATTGTTTTCATTGTTATTTTAACTCTTAATAATTTATTTTTTAATTAATAAATTTATATGTATGTTTCAATTTTGTTCTTATTTTAATAAATTATTTTTATTTTTTATAATTTACTCATTTTTTCAATATTATTTTGAATTTAATAAATTACTTTTTATGAAATAATGCAAATTGAACTCAAAATTACCATATAGTCTGTTTTAGGGGTAAAATAGTAAAATAAGAGAATTTTAGATGTTGAAGGGTTGATCCAACACACAATCTTATCTATTTAGAGCATCTATAAAGTAGAAAAGCATCTATGTCTCTTTTCAGATTTCAAACACTTTTAATATCTTTTTACGTTTCAAACTTCAGATTTATCAAACACCACCTTAGCCTTTGGACCTCTTTAACGGACCTAAGAGGTCCCATATCTAAGGTGCCTTTGATTTTATCGGGGTTGGCATTGATGCCACGTTAGTTCACTATATAGCAAATGAACTTTCTTGATGTGACTCCAAAGACACATTTGTTCAGGTTTAGCTTCATGTTAAATTTTTTTAACACGGTGAAAACATCGGTTAGGTCAGCAATTAAAGTTTTAGAAGATTTACATTTTTCTACCATATCATCTACATTGACCTCAACTTTATTGCCAATAAGTTAAGAAAAAAAAAATGTTGTTTACAAGTCACTCGTAGGTCACCCCAACATTCTTTAAACCAAAAGGCATGACCTTATAACAATATAGGCTTATTTCAGTTACGAAAGCAGTTTTCTCCTAGTCGGCAAGATCCATTTGAATCTGGTTGTAATCGGAATAGGCATCCATGAAGCTCGACAACTTGAACCTCGAGGTTGCATCTACCAACTAGTCTATCCTAGAAAGTGGGAAGCTGTCCTTTGGGCAAGCTATGTTCAAGTCGGTGTAGTTGATGCACATGTGCCATTTCCTGTTAGCTTTCTTCATGAGCATTGCGTTTGTAATCCAACTCGGGTACTTGACCTCTCTAATGAAGTTTGCTACGAGGAGCTTCCTGACCTCATCGGTTATCCTCCACCTCTCCTAGGTGAAGTTCATTTTCCTCTATCTGACTAGTCTAACCAGGGGGTCAACATTTAGTTTATAAGTTTTGACAGAGGGGTCTATGCCAGGCATGTTAGCAACCAACCAAGTGAAAACATCTAAATTAAAAAATAAAAAACTTATCGGCTTAGAGTGCAACAATTCTTGCAGTCGAGTGCTATGTACCATCTTCTAGGGGTTAGTATCTGAGACTGACACTATGATAGTATCTTCCATCGGGAAACAAGACAAGTTCTCTCTTTGCCTTTGTCCGGAGGTGGCTCCAGGTCAACTTCCATGACTTGCTTTCCTTTGCCTTTCAAGGACGCCATGTAGCATTTTCATAACACTAACTGATCTCTATGCATTACTCCCACCTGTAGTCAGTGGGGAACTTCATAGCCAGGTGATAGGTGGATACCACTACTCTGAGGGCGCGTAGGATAGGGTGGCCCAAGATTGCATTATAGAGAAAGGAGGTCGCCACCACGAGAAAGTCATGATTAAATTGAACTCTGTTTGGCACGGAGCCTGCTGTCACTAACAGGTTTATCCTCTTAAGAGGTCTCACCACCTCTCCACTGAAGCCAACCAAGGGTACACCAGTCGAAACAATGTCCTTCTTTTGTAACTCCATATGCTCGAATGCCTTTAGGAATAGAATATTGGCCAAGCTGTCAGAGTCCACAAGGATACACTTACCTAGAAGTTAGGGATAATGAGTTTGACAACGAAGGCGTCATCATGAGGGTAGTGGACCACGCAAGTGTCATCTTTGGTGAAGTATATTACCTCCTCAATGCACGGCCACTTCGACGGGTTCTCCTCTTCATGGACTAGCTCGCGAACTGAGTTTTGACTGGCCAAGGTGCTAAAACCTGCTTCTATCGACCCGCTCGTGATCATATTGATAACTCCCTGGATTGGGCGGTCGTCCTGTTGCAGTTCGCGTAGGGGTTGTTCTCTCCATGGCAAAGCTTCTTCTCTTCTTGGCAAGTTGACGAGGTGATCATGATTGTCTCTCTTTATAAACATTTTTAGGTACCCCCTCCTGATCATCTCTTCGATCTCATCCTTGAGGTTCTGGCTCTCATGTCGTGACCTCGCTCCCGATGGAAGTGGCATTACTTATCTTTGTTGTAGTTGGTTAGGTGTACCTTGAGGCGAGGAGGCCACTTCAAGTACTCGGCTGATTTAATCTTCATTAGAATCTCTCCTCTTTTTCCATTGAGTGGAGTATAGTTCTTCATCTTAATAGGGGAAGTTTGGAAGCATCAGCTCAATGATCTACTACTTCTCTAAGGAGACCTAGTTCTACGGTAGGGCAACCTGTTGCACCTATTGTGAGGCAACTCGCTACGCTTAGCTGACCTACTCTTCTTTCGATGCTTGTTGCTTCCTCGGTCATCCTTTGGCCTCTTCCTCTTTCCATTTATCTCGCTTCAATACCCAAGAGCTTCCTTGGCCTTTATGTATTTGGCTACTTGGTCAAGGAACTCCTTCATAGAATTTGGAGGGTTCAACTCAATCTCCTAGCACAAGCCAGGGTGTCAGACGCCGTTAACCGCCATAGTGAACTGGATTGCTAGGTCGAGGTTTAAGACTTGTAATCTCTCTAGATTATACCACTTAACATATTGCCTCTATGTTTTGATTGAGTTTATGGCCAACCTAGAGTACCACATCTGAGCTATGCCTCGGGAAGTGGTTGGAAAGGCCATACATAGGCTTGCATCTAAGGCCTTGTGTAACTCCATTAAGGCTCAAAAGATGTCTAAGTGGTCCACTGGATCACTAGTGTCATCGTATGATTTGAGGCCATACATAGGCCACCGAATCACTACTGTGGTCGTAAAGGCCATACATAGGCTCACGCCTGAGGCCCCATGTAATTGTATCAGGGCTTGAAAGTTGTCTAAGTATTCCACCAAATCACTAGTGCCATCGTATGATTCGAGGCTAGAGGCCTTGAATTCCTTGGGCTGGGGATTGCAAGGATCTCGGCTGCATGCAGAGATGTGCGGGACACGTGCGGGGCGGACGACATCGCAATCTGGCTCGCTTATTCTTCTTCGCCTCTTCCTTATCCTTCGGGGCGAAGAGCTCTTCCTTGCATTGCGCCAAGTGCATCTACGGAGCCTCCTTCGGGACCCTCTTGGCTCTTGAGGAACCGATATTGGTCGACCCTATCGAGGAGGTAGCCTGGTTGGTTTCTTCAGGTGGGACATATGTGGAGTCTCGAGCTTTTGAGGTGTGAGTCCCCTCCTAATTGTTGTTCTTGGTATGATTCTAGTTTTGGTCATTCTGATGGCAGGGGGAGATCCAACACTCAGTTCTGGTTCTAATTCAAGTCATTGGGTAGCTAATTCAAATTCACTTCCGATGCGGGGATCTAACTAGCGACCTGCTGCTGCAGCGACTGAGGTGCTTGTGGCATCTGCATGCCAGGCATGAACTATTGTTGCATCCCAGACATCGTTGTGAAGCGGCCTCCCCGAGTCTGCTTCCGTAAGTCTATACCACAAATGTATTGCACCAACTTGTAAAATTGGCGGCCATCGATCCCAATGGGAACAACAAAGGGCTCAATCGGTGGGAGAGCCACAGCTAGAGAGGGCAATTGGAGGCTTAGTACCGGGGCCATCAAGGTGCTTGATAGGGTAATGGGGATAGTAATATGCCTGATTGTGATAGTTGGGTTCTCTACGTTCTGCGCAGGCTGATTCTGCCCCCTATCAAAGTGTTGTCAACTTAAATGTTGTCAGCATTGTTGATGTTAGTGTTGCTTGAGAATACCATTTCTTAGAGCTTAGAGAATGGGTGAGAACTTAGCTTTTGTGTAGTGGTTCCCATAGACGGTGCCAATTGATGATGTGCGATCTAGTAGCTCCATACTGGAATGACAACTCAGACATCGGTGAGTGAGGTCAATTGGCTAAATTGCAAGAGAACCGTCAGAGTACCTGGGGTGGGCACTCTGATGCTTAAATCAATGAAGAGTGTTTGTGAATGCTAAGAAGGTAGAGAGAAAGAGAGTCTAAGAGCAAAATCACGTGTACCTTCTCTGATCAATGGGACGCCTTTATATAGGTGCAAGTTGTTGTGGACTTAACTTAGCATGTTCGAGATCTCTGGGAGGACGTGACTTACAGGTCTACCTCATTCAGAAGTGGTTTTATGCTCAGAGATGGCTTTCGCATAAAGCGATAGAACTTATCTGGTTGCCTTCGAAGCAAGCGGGGAAGGAAATCGGCTTCGCCGATGAGGTAACATGATCCCAAAGGATTCAGAGACAATAGACCACACGTAATGGATGTCGACCACCACGTCTTGCAAGTCACCAACCGGGCCTCAGTTAGGTTGGGAACAAGAAGTCTTCCCTCAAGCTATGGTCTTTGCCTTAGTCTTGAGATTGCCAACCTAACCCTGTGGAGGTGTCCATAGGTCTACCCTATCAAGGTGGTGCTAGAATAGTCAAGGCATGCGAGGTGTGCTTGAGGTGTATCCAAAGTCTTTGCCTACATGGCATTGAGGTATCATACATCAGTCCTAGGTCACCACGTGTTGTGATGTCATTGGAGGGCTAAATCACCCCTCATCAACAATAGCTTCACATGGAGAACATCTCCCCATGAATTGTAATGTCTTGTGGGTAGTATATCCAAATGCTAGTATGGATCAACTTTCTATTTCCCTCTTATTTTATATCAAATCAACCACAGTTTAAGTTTAAGTTAACACTCTAAATTTCAGGTTCAATTATTAAAATAACGAAAGCTGAAGCCACCTCAGGAAAACCTCACCTTAACTCGGATCATTTACACCCCCTATTTGGATTTTTTTTGTGTAAATCCCAAATTAAATCCAGGGGAATTGTCTTAAAAACTGTCCCTAAGGTTTAGGAAATGGACTTACTGTTTATATATTTCCTTAAAGTACCCTCAAGTTTTTTGACGATTTCTCCTATCATTGGTGTTCCATCACAAATTCACAATCCACTCACATGCCACACCACGTGACTTATATTTTGAGAAAATGACAGTAATACCCTTTTATAGTTGAAAATGCCCCATTGTAATTGTTTCAGATGCAGCTAGAGCCTCAAAACAAGGAAGATGCTCATGGGATTATTCTGATGAACAATGGTTCTGCTCATGCGTGCAGAAAGAGGTTGGTTTGTTCAAGCATTCTTAAGTGGATCTTATGGAACTTTTCTCAAAGACCTTGCAAAAACTAAAAATTTTTGGAATGGAAAACTAGAGGTTTCCGACTAGACCTCCTCTGTTTAAGTTCAATTAATGGAGCTTCTTAGAAGGGGTCAAAACTTAAAAGGATCGACTATTCCTCATAAAATGTATAGGAGAAACGGAACAAGCAAAAAGGAAATCTTAGTATCTTCCATAATAATGGCGTCCAGTAACAATACCTCAGCCACACCCTGTCACCACTCACCATCGTTTTCCAAGAAAAGCTTAAGGAAAAGTGGTTTTCTAAGATACACTCTTACCTTCAATCTAATGGGCCTCCTTGCTGGAATTCAATCTTAGTTTGGAACCACCCTCCCTTGCAATTGTAGCCACCATAGCGCACAGGTCATGCTCTTCCTAGTGGACTTGATGCCGTAAGTGGATTAACCAAATACTATCAAGATTTGTTCTACCATCTTTGAAGAAAAAGAGACAGTTGATAGATGTTAAGGTTGTGGCAGGAGCTTTATGGCAATATCAATTGGACCAAATGGTACTTGAGTCCTACCTAAATTATTTTTGGATTGTGTATTGTTAGATAAGTTTGTTTTAATTTTTATTATTTTTATTACTGATAAGAACAAAACCGTCCACCAAGTGGCAGCATGTGGGGGGTAAAGTTGTCAATTGACGAGCTAACTTATCTTGGCAAGCTGATCTGGTCCTGACGAGCTATGACTTGACCTGGTCCTGACAAGCTACAAGCTGATTTGACACTAATTCATAACATGTATAAGCAACACGTGGCTGAGTTGATTAGAACATCAATGCCAATGCACTCCATGTAGGCCCACTGCCTACCACGTGCACACGTGTCAACTAAGGGAACGGCAAGTTGACTGAGCTCCGACCACGTGTGAGAAACATGTCTGTTCTTGGATGAAGCCCCTCTCCTATAAGTAGTGAATCCCCCATTCATTTGGACACAACTGAACATGGTAGTATGCTACAATGAACAATGAATGCTGGACACCTCGACACATAAATCTCTCAAGCTCCCCCTATGAGCTCTTTAGCTCATCAAATGGAGCTCTCCAACTCCCCCTATGAGCTCTTCAGCTCATTACGTGGAGTTCACCATCTCTCCCTACGAGCTCTCCAGCTCCCCGTATGAGCTCTTCAGCTCATCACATGGAGCTCATCAGCTCCCCCAACGAGCTTTTTAACTCACCGCATATAACTCTCTAGTTCTCCTTACGAGCTTTCCAGCTCTCTAGCTCACTTTATTTTCCCTTGGCGATTACTGACTTAATCGTTTGGAGTTCACATCTCTCGGATCACCCAGGGCCTCTTGCTGACTTAACTATCGGAGTTCACACCCCTAGGATCACCCGGGGCCTCTGACATCTCTTATGGTTGCAGGTCTCTCTTACTAGCTGAGGTGACACCCTACTCTAGCAACTTTCCATCCTTGCCCTTGTGGCCAATTTTGGTCCTCATCAATTAGATTTATTAATTTTATTACTTTTAAATGTGATGCACAAGCTTTGTTAAATGGCATTTAGACAAGAGTCTCAGGACATTTTTAATTGGGCCAAAGTGAGTCCTATCTATCTTAGCATTATTATTGGGTTATGTATTGTCAAATAAATTCAAAAAAAAAAAAATCTAGAAGGGATTAGGGAGAGGGAGAGTTACTTTTGTATTAAGTTAAATTAAAAAAATGAATTTTTATTGCCTTTAATTAAATTATGTTTTTATTAAATTGAATAAATAAAATAATTTTTGTTAAATTTGTTAACAATTTTTTATTGTTTTTTATGCTAATTTTTGTTGTGTATATCGTATTGATCGGCCCTACTCTAATGCATGAAATACAAGGTTTTTTAGGTTGGAAGTATTGATACACCCCTTCCATCCATCTTTTGAATATTGGTGCGTGGAAATTCATCAATATGCATCCAAACTCATTTTCCAACATTTCTATTTCATTTTTTCTCTCTAATGGCATTTAACCTAACAATGCAGAGAACCTTCCTGGTTGTTGATAAGCTATATGATTCCCTTGTTGACACTGATCAACAAGGGGAAAATATCAGAAAATTGATACGAAATCTTGGTGATCTAACAATATTTACCGGTTGCTAGCAATAGAAAAAGCAACAAATTTTGATCAATCAAACATGTTTGGATGCACATCAAAAGGGGAGCACGGATCTTGTACTTTTTGTTATCATTCTAGATGTGCCGCCACTTTAGTGTCTTGACTCTTGTGTACAGGATGTGTACAGCATTTTGTAGTCAATGAACTTCATGTGCCACTTGCGCAGTACAACTTGGTAGGCTATAAGTATGATGTCATATATTTAAGGGTTCAACTATGATAGTAGGAAGATATGATACCGAAAAAACTTATAACCAATCAATCAATCGGCATCACGAATTTTAGCTTAATTAACTGTGCATCACTTCAGGCATTCGTAGAAGGGGAATGCTAGTGCAATATGCATTTTAGCTTTGATGCAACTTCACTTCAAAGCAATCTTACACTGGAAAATGTTGTCACTCACAACGTCCATGCACCACAATAATGAGTTAGGTTGTGGCACAATTTAGAAAACAAAATCACATTCAGAGAAGTTTCAAAGAAAAGAACTAAAGCCGAAATTAATAGAAAGAACAATTATTCATTGAATACTTAAAAGAAAATCAACTAAAACTGGCATAGCTTTGACCCAGTTACTCTTTATATAGTTTACACGCTTATGACTCCTACAAGAAAATTTCTTAATCTATGAGAATACTCTTTAATATAATCCTACTAAAACTCCTCAAAAAGAAAGTCTTAATTGAACATAAATTTGGAAATCATAATGTAATACTAACTTGGTAATTATGAACTAAGATAGAAGTTTCACGTTGACGCTAACTTGGTAATTGTGAACTAAGATAGAAATTTCATGCCAACACTAACTTAGCAATTGTTTACTCGATTGGATCAGTAATGTCATCTCAACTTCTTATGTGTCTTGGAGTGGTCCCAACATGCATAGAAACTTATTGGCCTTCTCTTGTATTGCATCATCGTCCCTATATATACTAAGATGAGCCTTCAAAAACCAACTTTTTAAATGTTTACTCAATTGGTTCGAATCATATATTGCATAGGGTTGTATTTGGTACCATTGTTGTTTCTACCTGAAATGTTTACTTAATTGTTTCTACAAATTAGTAAGAGATATGTATTGTCACATCATATGTGAGAATTACTTTAGCTAACTAAGATTATTAACTTCATCCCCTTTGAGCAAGAACGACCAATTTGATGTTTCTAGAAAAAGTCTCTCTTACATGCATTTTTAAGATATGTCTATTTCAACCATAAATAACCTCAAATAACAATTATATGTCAATTTATATTAAAAAATCCAAAACATTTCAAGTAGAAACAACAACGATACCAAACACAACTTTAATGGCCAAGCAAGATTGGAGTTGCAAATGGTATCTGTTTGTCCGAATTTGAATTGAATTCTATCCACTCAAGGGTGATTCCAAATTCAATCGTGTTTATAATGGGACCATATATGGATTAACCCCTACCCGATTCCATATGATTTGATTTGATTTAAATAGCTAGGTATGCTTTTGTATATCTAAAAGTTAAAATCTGTATTATATCTATTAGTAAAATTGTTTGGATGTTCTACTTTTACTAAAGTGTTATAAAGGTTCAAGCTTCATACAAAATATTTTCAATTCATTTTGTTGATGATAGGGTGGCCATGAGCTCGGATTCAACTGAGCTTCAAGTTGAATTCAAGCCTTTATTAATCGAGGCCTAATAAAATTCAACTCGTGAGGCTCGCGAGCCGAGCTTTACATACATACATATAATAATAATAATAATATTTATTATTATTATTATATAATATTTTGATTTATATATATAATAATAACTAATTATTATAATTCTTAATTTTTTAAATATCAAATAAAAAATATTTTTTATATATAATTTTTTTAGTTTTATAAAACATTTTTCTCAAGTCGAACTTGAGATTAGGAGCTTTTGACTCGAGTTGAGCTTGAGCTCAATTGGTGAGCCAAGCTTGAATAGCTAGCTATTCGGCTCGGCTCGGCTCGGCTCGAACCCACCCCTAGTTGATGACATAGATATAAAGGTCAGTTTTAGTTCATTTTAATAATGAAATATGATACTTCGATCTTTTTACTTTAATTTATTAATGCTATCCAATATCTGATTACGACCCAAAATCAATTCCAATCCAATATAAGTTCAATGGATAAAGATTTCATTCGACTCTGTACACTAAAGAATCAAATTTAGATCTAGTTTACTACGTAAGTCCAATTCGTTTTAATTTATTTGCAGCCTAAGCAGGATTAGTTCTTTTTTCCTTCATGGAATGTAAGCTGCAACGCTTATTTACCCAAACATTCTTTTTCTACAATTTTGTATTTGGTGCAAAAAGAATGAAAAGCTGTGTTTTCTATGGAGACATATATAGGGAAGCACATTACTTAGGGTAAGAAAGTCTTTCCCTGTATATGTTCAAACAAGAAAATTTAGATCTCTAAGCTTCTCTTTAATTGTCTTCTCTCTGTCTTTCGCCCTCCTCACTGGTGAGCCTCATATCTCAGTTTCCAGGACCAAGTTCAAGCTTGTAGGAATTAAGGGAGACTGGACAATCCCTTCCCTGTGTCTTCAACCAGTGCAGCAATTTCTTGTTGCTCCTCTAATCCCTCTTGTTTTGTGTTCATACTGATTCAGTAAGATGATTTCCAGGAGACACCCTGAGCAAAAGGACAAAAATCAATCAAATTATCTCCTAGGCTTGGAGTCAAGCTACTGCAAATAATCTTGTTCTCAATTTGGGAAAACAAAGTTGATCAACAGCAAAAGAAAAAGGGAAAACAAAGTATGAGTCATGGGCTTACTGAATATTCAATCCAGGTTTCTTCTTTAGGATGTCAGGAACAGTACCCTGGAGGTTGTTGTTTTGGAGGAATCTGTTGTACAATCACAAAACCAATTAAGCTATACATGTTGAGATATGTCACATGCTATGACTTGGGATCTATGGCTGATAATTGTCTGTCAATTAAGAAATCAAGAAACTTACATCTCACGTAGCTTTGCGAGCTTCCCCAGTGATTGGGGGAAGGGCCCTTCAAACTGGTTGTTCTCCAAATGTCTTCCCAGTCAATTGTAACAAACCAGATGGAAGCATAGAAAATGTCAATGAATACAAAATAATGAAAGATAGAAATTGTAATGAGGGAGAGCTTACAAGGTCACCAACTCATTCAATTGAAGCAGATTTGGAATAGTGCCTGTGAGCTTGTTTCCCCCAGCCCAACTGTAGTGATATCCACTGAGATGAGTCAGTAACATGACTTGCTTAATAAGCCAAAAGATTTAAATTGAAAGTAAGGTTTATGGAACAATATTGCCTACAGATGAGCCAGTGCAGTTAAATTGGCTACGCTTGGGGAAAGTGTTCCAGACAGGCCAAGGTTTGTTAGGTTCCTGTAACAAGTCCAAAACAAGCAAATCATTGTCAGAAAAACTTAGGCTGATTTCATTGGTCGCAGGAAAGGTGAAAATAATACAAGCATTCCAGACCCAGACATTTCACAACTCACAAAGTGGTAACTCGTGCAAGATGTCCCTGAGAACATGAAACCCCTGTCCATGAGTTTTCATGGGGTAGACATGGATCTCCATGCCAATCAGGGGGTGGGTTGTTTAGCTTTTCTGCTATGTCTTCCATTGCCATCACTGTCACACAGAGAAAAAGTTAGTTGGGCAACAAGATGGAGATGGAGATAGATTTGGGGTTGGAATTCGAATTGGATCTGGGGATACCATCTCTAGTAAGAGTTCTTCCACCAAGAGGAAATATTTGAAGTATCTCCCCTGCATTAATGATAGGCCCAACAGGCACTTCCTCCCCTGGAGTCAAGATGATCTCTATTGTCCCAGAGAGAGGCCAACTTGTGGCATAGACTGAGACACCCTTGTCTGTTGCATTGAGGTCATTATAGAAATTCATACCATCCACAGTAACATTAAAGACTCTCCAGCTGTATGGGCTTGGGCTTCTATTATCTTGGAAGTAGAGGGCAATGTAATAGTTGCTTCTGGGGAGCGGCACAGTTGGCCACTGTATATGGAGCGCCTTGCCTGGGCTGGTAGTGATGGCCGACAGAAACACCTTGGATGGTGGAAAGTTCCAAAAATCTTCTGAAGATACATTAGACTGGCTAGCAACAATAGGGTTGGAGTCTTTGAATGGTTGCCAATATCGGTTGAATGCATCATCTGGAAAGCTAGTTTCAAAAATCACATTATCAAAATCACAAACAACTTCTGGGTGCCACTATGATTTCATGGAGGAAAACAGATTTGTTCATCTTTAAAATTAATGCTGGAAACTTTTATGGAAATTGAAACTACAACTAGTCTGTAATGCAGCATTCATATGGGTTCATAAGTTTTGCTGTGATATCCTCAAAGGGCATAAAAAAAACTACCAGAACCCATCTGTGTAAATCCATCAGGGCCCTTCCATTTCTGGGTCCCTAATAAACAGTTGAAACATTCAAATTCTCAGTAATTCTGACTCTCCAAGCCAAGAAAATAACAAGCTATACCTTTCAACCAGAGACGGAGAACAAGAGACATGGTTCCATTGTTAATAATCAGAAACTAGAACAAAAACTCAAGGAGAGACATGCTCAGAGAATCTGTACCTGATCATATCGCCATCGTAGCCGAAGGAATTTCGAGCTACAGTAATAAGAGCATGCTTGGAGAAATTAGTCGAGTTATACATGGAACTCTCTAGGATATCCAACTCTAACGCATTGATAAATGGACTAGAGACGGTGTGCTCATTCCTGGCAAGACAAACGCTCATCATCTTCACACGAGTGACGACAATGATCTCATAGTAGGAGCTGAGGCCATTAGCAAAATCATCTGTTGTATTAACCACGCTCCATTTGGTCCCTTCAATGATCTGATCAAAAACTGGAGGCACCTTCCCTCCATCAAAACCCCCATAGTAATAAATTGTTCGAATCATGTATTTCCCTCCTTTGCTCACCGGGATCTCGTAGCAGTACTTGCGAGCAGACTTGTCGGGGAAGAACCTCAAAGTGGACAAAAGGGGCATCAAGTTTGGGTCGTCCAGCGTGGTTTTGTTCCCGACGGTGATGAAACCGTCGTCGGCGATCCAGTCAAGGCTACCCACAACGATTTCCTTCGATCCGCCAGAGTTGATGCGAAAGCCTGCCAAAAGTACGTGAGGTGCCCATGATGAACAATAACGAGAAGAATAGATTAATACAAGAAAGAACGAAAACAAAGGTTGGGTCGGGTTATACCTCTAGGAGGAGAACGAACAGCATCAACTGCGAGAGGAATACTGACAAGCCATAAGAGAAAGATGGAGAGAGACATTGCCAGGAAGTACTAGAAGCCTGGAACAGAGATTGAACGTGGAATTTTGCTTGAGAGAGAGAGAGAGAGAGAGAGAGAGAGAGAGGAAACGATGAATCAGGATCATGAAATGAGAAAGGTTGGTTAGTCTGGTCTGGTTTTCACAGTGTTGCCACATGGAGAGCTGTGAAACAGAGTTAGAATGAGAAGGTGGATATGTTAAACTATTTGACCAGGTCAAACCGGCCAAAGGTGGGCAATCAGCCTAGAGAGAGAGAGAAAGAACCAACTGCAAGTAGGCAACTAGATAGGTTAATGCAGGTATAACATGGATCAGGCCTTGGAAAACAAGGTATAAAATGGTTAGGCACGGGATTTTTTAATAGAAAGCTAATAATAGAAATATATGAGTAAATAATTGTTTTATATTTTTAAATTTTTAAATAATTAATAATTATTTATATTTTGGATTCAACATGATATAGGAAAGATATGATATCTGAATTTTTTTTTACTAATTCGCCTATATCATAAATGTGGTAGTCAATCAGGTGTTATTTATCAAAATTCATGGATGGATTTTGATTGGTCAAAATTCTTTCAATACTATGTATCTTTCCTGCATCATAGATTTTCCCTTATATTTTACAAAAATAATAATAATTAATTTCAGCTAAGGTTGCTCATTAAACTAGTGAAACTGACGAATCCGACCAACTCAACTTGAGTTGGTCAGTTTTCTAGTATTTTCGGTTGGCTTTGGTTCAACAATTTCCCAACCCAGCTAGGTTGGATTAGTTTCGCTTTAGCCATTTGTAAATTGAACAACCCGACCATATATATATTAGCCTTTTATATTTTTAATATATTTCTTTAATGTAGAAAAGTGGGAAAATTCCCATGTTTCTTAGACTAAAATATTTTATATCATAAATTTATTTTTAATAATGCCACTATAATTTTTTAAGTTTAAATCTTTTGAACCGACCAACCAAACAGAAAATCGACCCAAATCAATACAACTCGAGTTGGTCGGTTTTTACAAATGGTTAATCGGTTTCAGATAACTAACTCCCCAACCTGACTAGGTCAATTTGGTTTGGTTGGCCAAACAACCAACAATCGAACCAAACCAACCCGTGAAAGCTCCTAATTTCAACTAAATTAATAGCCTAATCTCTAATAAGCAACAATAGTTTAATCTCCAATAATTATTGAAAATATATAGCTAAAATACATAACTATTGAAAATATATTTATAATGAAAATACAATAAATACTAAAAAATATATTAAATTAATCAATAAATAATGTAATCTCTAATAAATATTAATAAATAAATTATAACAAAAATACAATAAATATAATAAGTACAATAAACTAAATGTAAAATTTTAAATAATAGTATTTTATTTTCTATTAAATAACAAAACAAAAAATAAATTTATACATAATTATTAAAAATATAGTTATCACATAAAACGATAGATAATTAATGAAAATACAGTAAATATTAATTATTATATATAAATATATAATAAATATATATTAAGATTTTAAAATTATTATTAATAAATATTAGGGAAAATTCCCAATTAGTACCTTGTACTTTGGGTCTAGTGTCAATTTGGTCCCTGAACTTTAAAATGCGACAAGTTAGTACCCAAACTTTTAAAAGTGGCAATCCAGTACCTGCCATTAACTAGTTGTTAATCAGCCATTAAGTGACATTTTAAAAAGACACAAATGCCCTTCAAGTGTCATCGAATTTTATTTATCAACTATCCAAACATTGACAAAAATATTAATAGTCCCAAATCCTTGCCTCTTCTATTCAAGAAAGTTAGGGTCACCAAAATGCCCACTCAAACGTAACCCCAACTTTCTTGAATGGAAGAAGCAAGGATTTGAGTGTTAATTTTTTGTCAACGTTTAGATAGTTGATAAAGAAAATTAAATGATACTCAAAGGACATTTGTGTCCTTTTCAAATGTCACTTAACGACAAGTTAACTACTGATTAATGGCAGGTACTGGATTGTCACGTTTTGAAAGTTTGGGTACAGAATTGTCGCATTTTAAAGTTCAGGGACCAAAGTGACACTAGTTACAAAGTACAAGGTACTAATCGGGAATTTTCCCTAAATATTAGTTGTTTTTAAAGTTATTTTCTAGAATTATTAATTGATATAAGTGGAATTCATTATTTATAATGCTATTTAGTTATTTAAATAATATCATTGTTTAACTTTTAAAATATTAAATATTTATTGAATTTAATAATCTATAAAATTATAATTTATATTGCTATGTTATTAATTATGTAAAATGTTAAATTATTATTAATTTGAATGTTATGTTATAATTATTTTTCTAGTTTTAAATTTTTTTTTAAATTTATTGCATAATTTCATTATTTTAACTATTTAAAATATTTATTAACTATTTAGGCTATTGGGAATGTGTGTGTGGGAGAGAGAGAGAGAGAGAGGGGTTTTAGGTAATTTTTTTATGGGGAAGGAGAGCATCTCATTGGTTGTAGGGGTGGATTCGAGCCAAGTCGAGCCGAATACTTGGCTACTCAAGCCCAACTCGTTGAAATAGTATTAGTATATGCAAAAAATTATTTACTATTATACATAAAAATAAAAATATTATTATATATAATAAAATTATTTATTATATATGTATGTATGTATAATAAAAATTATTTATTTATTATACTAGACTCGATTAGGCTTGTAAGCCTCACGAGATGAACTTCACTGGGCTCAAGCTCGGCTCCACTTTCCGTAGGAGGCACCTCGGCAAGCCTCCTCAATGTCTGCCCTCCCGATGTGCCCTTGGCCTAGCCCTTTTTCTTGGCCAGGGCGCTCTCCAATATCATTCTTTTGGTGTCCAATGGCATCTCTACAAAAAGAAGCAAAAAATCAATACCTTGAAGCATAGTGACAGCTGACATGTGAAGTAGACGACACAGGGACTTCTCTTACCAAGAGAAGCATAGTTGAGCCTTGCAAAAACCAAAGGGAGCTTGGCCTCCACTAGGGGCTTGGCCTGAAGCATTTCCAACACAAGGAAATGGGTTACCATGGAGGCTTCACCGTCCTAGAGCATTGGCTTGGCCTTCCTAGCAGCTAAATACATCTCCCCTCAACCCGACTTGAAGGACCAACCCTCGGGACAGGAGAAGGAATTTACTCTTCCAGTTATGGATAGATGAAGGGTTGTCTACAGGTTGGCCTCAGCAGGGATGGAAGTAATACATGCTGGCCTCTGAGGTGTGCTTCCTCGGCACAAACATGGCTCAGAACATCTTCGACATCAAGACCACTTCTCGAAGCCAAGCCACCACCAGCATGGCTAAGGGTGATCCTATACCACTTCAGCAGCTCGGGTATCAACGGATGAAGGGGAAACCTGAGGCCGAACTCTAGGAAGTGTTGGTAGACACTGATCACCCCTTCCTCTGACATCCACGACCGATCACTAGTGTTGGGGACCCTCAGCCTATAAGATTGAGGGATGTGGTACCTCCTGTCTAAGGATTTTACCTGGTCATAGTCAAGGACGCTATCATGCTCCGAGCGTGACAGATGCTCTACATGCATCCCTCGGGTAGCGTACTCAGCCACCGTCCTCGGGCTGAGCTCGGCAACCGATTCCCTCTCTATCACTAAGGGTGATCCCTCAGCTTCTCTAGGCACTTTGGAGTCGGCACTCTCACAGGGAGAGTCCTCATCCCTTCGACTGCACTTAGCGTCCCTAGGGGTGGCCCTCTCCCTCGGCACCTCAACCTCTCAGCACGGGGTTGGGACCTCGGCAACCGATGAGCCTCGACTGGAGCTAACAAGGGTTGGGGTATGATAGGAGCTCACTCCCTAGGAGCACAGGAGTTTATAGCATTCTGGACTGGAGTCTGAGAAGACTTGGCAAGGTGTTTACCTAAGATGAAGACGAGGACGAAGATTTCTAAAGGCAAGAACTAAAACCGAAGGCTCTCGAAAGCGAAGGACTCTAGGAAGCAAAGGCACTCAAAGGCAAATGGTGAGAAAATGCGTGACTGAGGCCCCTATTTAAAGGAGAATGGAAGGCACGGATCGCGCCAAATCTAACAACTGCCAAACGACTGCCTCTACTACCTCGTCTGCCAACCGACACGCATCACCTGCCTCGGGAAGATGAAACGATGCTGAGCGAACCAACCTGCCTCCTCACTATGACTCGCTGGTCCAACTAGTCGTGTTGACTCAGTAGGAGCACGGCCCCGATTCACCCACATTCCATCCCTCCGACGATAGCGACTCCACAACCCGTCGCAGGCACGGCTCCAACTCACCAATTTAGGGACCTGCGACCTACGCAACCCGAACCCGGCACCGGGGCACGCTTCCCTTACGGCCCACAGCAACACAAAAAGAAATTCCCTCACAAAGCAGCCAAGTTACCAATTCGAGCACCCTAGCATTCCCTCCTCGGCACCCTTAGCCGAGGCCGAGGCCTCAACGGATTCTCCATCACACCGGCAAGGCGTCGGAGGACATACCCTACATCCACACAAGGCTAGGGGGCAAGTCTCCCCCTCGTCCACACATAACGGTAGCCTTGGAGCCGAAGTCGAGGCCCCCTGCATGAGCAGTCGAGGCCGAGGCCCTACAGGAGCCTCGACTGCCACCCATGAAGAACGAAGTCAAGCCGACACCACCGCAGGCCACTATGCGGGCGAAAGGCCCATCGACACCTCCCAGTACGAACCAATGCACTCCCTTCGGCCGACGCCAAGGTCCTCTCATCTTAGGCCTCCACCATGGCCTCGGGAGTGAGGGGCAAATGATGTAGGCGCAGATGGCCCTAACCATTCGCCAGCTTACACATGTTAGGCGGCACACGTCAGAGCGCGACCAATCAACGTATATGCAATGCCTAGCTTAGTGGGCTTCAAGGAACCAATGGTGCGAGGTCACTTGGCGGGTTCAGATGGCCATGCACCCCGCATATGGACTCAATCCCCATCGTTTGAGCTCACCTACCACCAAGCGGTTTCAAGTATAAATAAGAGGTAACCCCCTCCAGGTAAAGGATCGGATACTTGAGCTTTCTCACTAGCACTTGAGATCTATTTCTCTCCAGTGACCTTGTTTGGGTGCTCGCGCCTCAGACCTCGTCCATTCCGCACCTTGGTACTAACTTGAGTGTCGGAGAGACCCAAGGCCTCTGGCATTTTCCCTCTTGCAGAACCGACCCCTTGGTCCTCGACTACCTTGGACACAAGACGCAGCGGATCTCGGACCTCAGATCTTTATGACCCAAGTCACTAGTCCTCTGACTCCTCAGTCCTCGGACCTTGGGCGCCTCTGTCCTATTCGGGCTTAGGAGCAAATTGACAGTGTTGTCCTCGACCAATCCGAGCATCAACAGTGGCACTGATTTTTAGATAATTGACATTGATGTCAAAAATTGCCTAAAAAAGGAGATTGAAAAGCAAAATTGTTTATGCTTCGAATTCTCTTCTTTACCTTCCTCATGCATATCTTAAGTGGGACGTTTGGAAGGTTTAAAATGTCACACAAAAACCAACATTTGTGGTAAATAGACCATATATGGACTTATGGGCAAAACTATTACTAATGAAACCCCCATCCTCCCTTTGGATATAAAAGCCACTGCACAATACGAGAAATATGAGTAGGGGTGTCAACGGTATTTAAAAATCTAGTTTCGAATTCGATATTTGATAAAATCGAATTGAATTCGGATAATTCAAATATGTAATTGATTGAATTCGAATATCCTATTCATACCGAATAGTTAATTGGATTTGAATTCGGATATGACCTGATTCGGTTCGTTAAATATCTGAATTCAACTGATTATTTAATTCTCATATATAATATATAAAATATTTTATATAATTTATATATTTATATACTTTATATCAATAAAATATTTATTTTATATATTTATTAATTATCTTAATTAATTGAATTCGAATCAAATATTTGAATATTTAATCGGATTTGAATTCAGATGTTAATTTTTAATATCCGTCAGTTATCAAATCGAATTCAGATATCGGATTTTTTAATCGGATTCGAACTCAGATATTGCATAATCCGATTCGAATTCGATCCGTTCACACCCCCTAAATGCGAGTTATGATTGAATAGGATCTTTAGAAGTCAAAATGGTGGACTAAGCAGGGTAACCCGTGAAAAGCATATTTTTCCCTTAGATGGGAACAAATGGTTGGTGTATGGCCTTTAAACGGGAATATAAGGTCAAGTGAACCTTACATCCCCTATCTTTATGTTTTTGTAAGACTAAATATACCAACTGTGCAAATTATAACCCCAAGCTGAGTTTAAAAGATGTTACAAAGGAGAAGATTTTATAACTCATAGTGCTTTGACCCAGGAGCTTTCATACCCAAATAGATGATCCGTTAGTCTTAAAAGCATCCATAAACAGTTGTGCAGCTAACATCTTAAATTCAGCTCTAGGTTATAATTTGCACAGTTGATATTTTTCATCCTATATAAATTATAGGGAAAATTCCTAATTAGTATCTTATACTTTGGATCTAGTGTTATTTTGCCCCTCAAATTTTAAAATGCGACAATTCAGCACTCAAACTTTTAAAACATATCAATCCTGTATTTGTGATAACCAGTAATTAGGTGGCATTTGAAAATACGCAAATGCTAGTTGAGTGTCGTCTAATTTTCTTTATCAACCAAATAAGCATTGACAAAAAATGAACAGTCCCAAATCCTTGCTTCTTTTATCCAAGAAAGTTGAAGTCACGTCTCAATGGACATTCTAATTACCCCAACTTTCTTGAATAAAAGAGTCAAGGATTTTGGACTATTCATTTCTTACCAATGTTTGAATGATTGATAAAGAAAATTAAATGACACTCAAAGGGTATTTATCATTTTAAATGCCACTTAACGATTAATTAACAACAAGTACTGGATTGGCAGGTTTTAAAAATTTGGATACTGAATTATTGCGTTTTAAAGTCTGAGGGATCAAAGTGACAATAAACCTAAAGTACAGGATACTAATCGGAAATTTTCCCTAAATTATATTATAATTGACCCGATGATTTAAGGCCTTGTTTGGGATGATTTTTTTGTTTGGGGCAAGCTGCATTTAATGAGCCACTTTGGCTGAACACGATTCTGTATAAGCTACTCAAAGTTTTCATGTGGGCCCCAGCTCGAAATGCCAAGTTGCCAAAACTGCATCTTAAAAACCCTCTAAAACGGAAACTAAGACATAAGAGAAATATTTATGGTACTAAATACACTCTCACATGCAGGCTTCATTTCTTTCGCTCTTCTCACATGCAAGCTTTTGTATGTTACGAATTTGATGGTCAAAGTATGCCTGAGTATAAATATGTGATACTGGTTCATGGATATCTTGCATATTGATCAAGCCCAAGCTGTATATAAATATGTGATTAGCAGTTCATAAACAAAAGTAATTTGAATGCCCAAGAACATTATTGCTCACATAAAAGAAAGAACGAAACGAAACAGAAGAAACAAAATCGATATGTAAAGAAAAAAACACCCAAGAACTTCATGATCACTTTACAAGTTTATATAAGATATTTTCAATGCAAACCAAAGCCTGCACAAGGTCATTGTATTAAATAAATAACATCATCCAAATTATTTCCAGAATTCACAGGTGCGAATATACATCTATTTTTCAGTCTTTACAACGCACAGGGTATCACCGAGACTGAGTCCCCTCTGTTGCACCAATAATAGCTGCAATGGAAGCAAGAATGGCCTGCTCACGAGCAAACACAAGAGTTAAAAAGAAAGAAAAAAAATGTTAAGAGCATTCTTCTGCCTAATCTGATTAAAATCCTAAATTAAATCACATAAGTTGCATTAACAACTTTCCCAACAACCCAATCCAATTATACTAAGAAATCATATATACCCAATCTAAGTAATAAGCAAGAACCATTGATATCTAAAACGCAGTTCAAAGAGAACGAAATCTTAGAAGCCTCAATGCTGTGTCAACTTCAAAAAAGAACATCACCAACACTTCAAGAAACCCTGATTCGATATTGGTCTCATTTTTCAGGAACTATAATATATTTTGGAAACGTGAAACATCTAAGACGTGACATAAAAATAAGTTGTGTTCAGCTTGGGCTTAAACCTAGGGGTTGGGCCAGGCCTAGGGCCAAGATCCAGCTCTTGGGGTTGAGCTCAGGTTGACCCTTAACATATGGGAGAAATGCAATTTATATGCATGTCCAATCAAGAAATCCCCATCAGATGGATGGTATAGATCTTCCACATCAATGGTCAACCCCCACATGATGGAGATGTCATCTATGTCCACCACAACAGAAAAGAATATGCTGTGCCATTCTGAAATGCAAAAAGCTCCTTGCACATGCAATAACTGGGATTGAAAGAACAAAAACTATTTCTCATAAAGAAACAAAAAGTATAGGTAAACATAAACCATGCATGTTTCTGTGATGAGCGTGCTTTTGGGGATATAAAATAACTGGGTTTGAAACAAGAAACATAATTATTAATTTCGTGACCATGTCTGCCATATCAAATAAGGAAACAATCATACTACCAGAAAAACAAGATCTCCTTTATCAAATACCATTGAAATGGTGGATCAAGAAACTTACAGCAATTGTGCATGCAATATATCCCGGTTTCTCTCTATAATCCATTGTTCTGACAAAAAGTAAAACAAATGCTCCAACATACCAGGGAATGGCCGCAAGAAAGAACCCAATGATAAACCTTCATTTAAATCACAAAACAATATTTATCACCAAAACACATGTTCACCAGGAAACCCAACTGAAAATTCCAGGATCAAATACTGAGAATAAAAGAAAATGAAGAAAATTGATAATATGGAATCTGAAAGGCATAAGGCAGTTCATCTTGGAAAAGTAACTCCAGAACCAAATGCAAACCATTTCACTTGTAATATCAAAAATAGGTGCCTTAAAGAAATACTAGTTTTGATTTCAATAATAAACAGAACTACCAAATCCTGAACTATATTGCCAACCCATTGAATTACGATAAAATACTATGAGATCCAAAAAACTAAGATCCTAGTATCACAACAGCTTATTCCCACTCTTTCATTCAGTATGTGAAAATACAGTAAAATTACCATTATACCCTTTCTATTTGTCAACAATACAATAATTCAATAGGCCCTAATACGGTTCAAACACTCCCCCTCATGCTGATGCATAGATATCACAATAACTAGCTTGTTTAGAGTACACTTGAGTTGAGCAACTGCTTTTGTGATTGTGAGGATATCTGTTTGATTATCAGTTCTCAAAAAGGGTAGGCATATCTCATAGAGGCAACCTTCTCTTTAATGAAATGCCAGTCCACTTCAATGTGCTTGGTTTGTCATGCTGCACTGAGTTGTGTGTAATACTAATACAACCTTGTTATCATAATCTAGACTCATTGGGCCTATGTCTGACACCCCGATTCCTGTAATTTTAACTAGAGAAGTTCACAACTTCCATGTGCCATGGTGTTGTACTAAGCTTCTACACTAAAACATGCCACAGTCGGCTGCTTTTTGCTCCACTAGGTAGCTACTTTAACCCCCAAAGTGTAATATCCAACCCTATCAACAACCGGTAGACATGACTCATGAGCAATGTTCTACATTTCTAACATTGAGAAAAGGATTTGGCTGCTGCATCCCATATTTCCTTAGCCATCCTAAGGAGGGGGAAAAAACTTACTGGTGTGAGGGAACATCTACTTTAAGAGCCAAAACATCATCATTATGTTCTTTTTTTTTTAATTTCTTTTGAAGGGCTACACAATAACCCCCAACCCAGGTGCAGGTGGGATTCGACCACAAGTCTCTGCTACATCCAGCAGGAGACCTTACCAACCAGTTCGTTGGCACCTTGCTATCATCATGAGCAAGGTTCAAAATTTTGGTCCCTATCAGTCAATACGTATTGTATCTTTAAGGGGTCAGCATGGAAAACACTACAAAAGCATTTCTGTCATGTTTTTTCATCATGCTGCTGACCCCGTATCATGACCGTATTGGAGCGTACCAGGGTGTATTGGCCGATACAGTACGATTTCCTATATGCAAAAAATGAATTAAAATTTTTTGAGAAAAAGAGGCTTCTAATTCTCTCCAAAAGCCTTCTCTCTCCCAAACTCACCAAATCATCTCTACAAATTTTTTGGATTGTAATATCTTTAAATAAAACCTAAAAACAACCTCCAATACTCAAGATTTTTGAGGTTATTTTCAACTTTTAACAAAATTTGCAAAAAAAATTACTTTTTTTCAATTTATTCAATAGCATGCTACAATATTTTGTGTTTTTTTAATGCTTGGAAATGCTTATATATATGTATAGATGTATTTAATTTTTTGAAGAAAGTTTCAAAAAAATAAAAAATAACAAAAAAAATCCAAATTTCATATTTTTGGTGTAATTTTCCCATGAAGAATAATTGTGTCATAGATCTTAGTGACCTACCATATCCATAGATCTATTGAAATTTCTAAACTATTCGTTTTTTATTTTTTTGTAATTTCTTGAATAAAAACAATTATTTTTTTCAATTTTAGTATGAACAAATATTTATTTTTTTGTAAAACTAAAAATATTTGTTTTTTTAACTTTTTTTTAATTTTAAAATATTTTTTCCAATTTTTAATTCATAGATCTATTGAAATTTATTGGAAAATATTATTTTTTATTTTATGTAATATTTATTTTTTTCTAATTTTTGGTGTGATCTAACCATAATATTTACCATGTTGTAAATCTATGGATGATCTACCACATCCATAAAATGATTTTTTCTGTTACATTTTATTTTTTTAACTTTTGTTATAGGTTTTGTAATAAAAATAAAATAATTGTTTGAATAAGAAATAAATAATTGTTTAAACAATTATAGAAAATGTTTCATTAAATAATTATTAAGCTTATATTTTGTAGTTATAACCTTATTAGGGATACCCTTATGTTGCCGTATGTTGATTATGACATATTTTTTTCATAAAAATCAATAAAGGACATTATTTTTATGTATATATAGCTCATTTAGGCCCTATATTTAATGTTATTGATGTATATTTATGATTTATTGGAGTATCTATAGTGTTTTCATGCGTTTCCATCACTCCATGCGTATCTTAATTTTTTGTCCATATCCATGCATATCCAAGGCATATCCCGATATGTCTCTTAAATTTGTCTTTCTGATACACTTAGTGTTTCTGATACTTTGAACCTTCATGAGGTTCTTAGAATCCCATTTTTCAAACTTGGGGCTCATTCTCACTAGGTTCCTTTGTTTACATCTATGACTGATGTAAGAATGAGCCAACTGTAACCACACAAGGGAATTATTCTCATTAAGTTCCACAGTTCCACTAAATTGATCTGTTTGAACCATTGAACTAGGGAACCTAGCACCACAAGAACCACCCTTAGTTCCAAACTATCCAATCTCAGCAGGCGTAGTGTGACAATACCACTGCTTCAAGAACCCTGGGAGAAAAGAACATGCTCAGAGTGTCTATACTTCAGTCCTTATGACGTCTTGTCAAGAATACAAACTTTACCCACACATTGCCATCATACTGCAAGCACCTATCTTTGAGTTGAATGTTGTGATTGATTTCTGGGTCACAGAACATCAAGTAATAGAGAAAAACCGCTTTGGCAGTAAATATGGTCTGAGAAACACAAAAAATAGTACAAATGTTGTGTGACCACTTCCAAAAGATCCACAAAAGTGAAATTGAACTAAATCCACCTAACTTGAATATTAAAAATGCCTTCTTATGACCTATTAGACAGATTTTAGAGTTTCTACTTTTCTATTTTTCCACAAAAATCAGAAAAAAAAAATATTTGTCTTCCTCAAGAAATCATGAAGGCTTCGTTTTTTGTAGTGCAATTTCATTTGCATTGGCACAAAAGTATGGGAGTGCAAATGAGTTGAGAGCAAATTCTGGTTTGCTAATTTGTTTAAGTTTAGACTTTGTTTGTTTGTTTGGTTGCAAATTAAGTAAAGCAGAGACTGAAGCAAAGTAAAGTAAAACCTAAAGTAAAAATGATCTAGAGCTTACACTCTAATGACTTTGTACTAGTGCAAATTAATTTGCACTGGAAACAAATGGAGTAAGAAAAATTGTAATTTAACCAGTAAATACTCTATTATAACATAGGGTGACCGTACAGATCTGATGGCCTGATGCCACCAAGTCAACTAAGCGATGTCATCTTTGGACCAAACAATCAATCTAGAGAAATTCTGTGTGATGTGATTCCTACTTTGATACCAAGTACTAAATTATGTTGAAAAATAGTCAATATGTAAGAGAAAACGATTGAAAAGAAAATAATAAGGGAAGTTTGAAATAAGATATTTTGACAACCTATTCCACTCTTTTATTCATTAAGAGGAAATGCAGTACAGTGACCATTATAACCTTGCTAGTGTACTTTGAATATATCAAAAAATCCAGAGAATGGTTGCTGGTTTTCTTCTAGTAACAGAGAAATACTAGAAAATAACAAAGAAAAGAGAAGAAACCACTTGTTTCTTCAACACTGATTTCAAGAGGAGAAAGGAACAACTATAGACAAGAAGTCAAGAACAAAGTATAACTCCTCCAATCCTTCCTCAAAACTTTGATAAAAGTAGAAATGTGGCAATTACTAAAACTGTAACCATCTCCTAATTAGATCGAAACTCCTAAAATAGAAACTCAGCAAAATGTTAGTTGACTTAAACTAATAGTTTCTTGAACAAAATAGGAAACTACTAATTGCAGACCTTCCAAGAACATAGGACACTCCATGAAGAAAATAAAGTTAGTTTGAAAGCATATAAATAGAAACTATTGTCAGCTTTCAAATCTAAGTGCAGCCATTAGTTCCTTCTTCCTCTCTCATATATTTTAGTAACTCTGGTATGCTCAAATCTTTCCAGAAATTGATTTGCTATATCCTTTATTGCTGTAGAGGAATGCACTACATCAGAATTAAGGCACAAAACTAGGTACTAAGTTCCATCGTCTCAAATCTCCCCAAAATACATTCAGAATTCCTCCTTAAATACCATTTCCTTGTATGTTTGAAAGCTTTTAGGACTAGCAACTAATTTGCTAGGAAGGGAAAAATATCCACATAAATCACTGATGGAGGACACTATAAGTCCCCAAAATTATTTTATTTCAACTGTTTCTTAATACGATAAAGTTTTGTATTAAGGAAAAGTAGGGAAGGAACGTAGCTCTATAACATTATAATAACAATGGGGTAAGAATTCTAGTAAAGTCAACTTACTTAGCAAACCATGGTTGAAAAGAGGGGTCATATCCATTCTAATCTATCAAGGGCTATATCCATTGTTAAACAGTATATGCTAGAAAAGAACCAAAAGGGAGAGAGAGAGAGAGAGAGAGAGATTAACTGTATCTAGAAACAACTAATATTTGGTTTCACTTTTTGACAGGGTTGTGCACTTAGATGTATGGTAACACCATGAGATATTGTGCAAGCAGTGTAAGTAGAAATATTCTCCTGTAGGATTCAAGGGTTGGACCAACAGTAGGTATAACACTGCTCGCTCAGCACATCTATGGAAAACATACATATAAGATTACATTCTCCTATCAGTTTCTGGTCCGTCCTTAATAAGCATGCATGCTCTAATCAGGGCTCAACCTGGAACCACCAGATGTGAAAAGAGGGGAAAAGCCTCATCTTCTAGAGGAAGATGATGCCATGATGGCGAAGCAATATTCAAACCTTTGGAGCAAGGAAAGTGGTGGTCTTACTATTGGAGACAGTGGCTTGGTCCTAGGGGTTTGAGGAATTTACTACTGTGATGGTTGTAGGTTCTTTGACATGAGAAAAGGGGGGGGGGGGGTTGGCATATGGGGTCTGCAGATCTTGGTATCCATCTAAACAAACAACTCAGACAATCTGCCAAGTTTTTTGCTTCTCCAGTCAGAAACTTAAAAACCCATGCCTCTAACCACAAACCATCCTATAACTACCCCAAGAAATTTATAAGAATCTTTCCTCTGTTTTCTCCAAAAGCTACCCTTATCAAAATCTTACAGGATTTTCCATTCAACAACCATTGAAACTGAATTTTGTTCCTCCTTCGATGGGGCTATCCAAGCTTGATTCACCTGTTGCCTACTGGATGCATAACCGGCAACCACAGTCCACCCTCTCAAGTTTGTTTCTTCCTCGTCTCTTTTCTCTTCTTCTATAGAATTTGTCTAATGTCTACATTTTAATCTTTACTACACATTTTGTTATCAATTAGGATTTTAAAACACCAATAAGCTCACCTCCCTAAATCAGTACTACAAAACTTGAAATTAGTTTCTCAAACTACCCATAATTCAAATTCTGATCCTTAGTATTCACAATGAAGAAGTATATTTGCTAATACCATTCAGATCAAATGGCATGGACAATGATTTAATGGTGTTGGAACTCAAAAGGTCATTCCAATATGGTGGCTTGAGCAAGTATCATTAGAGTATCAAGTCAGATTTTGATTAAGATGTTTAAGGAGTTTATTAAAGTCTTTGGGCAATGCAATCAAGTTTTCTCAGCCAACAATTGAAATGAATCAAATTTCATATATGAAAATCCTAAAGGAGTTCAAAAAGAAATGCACATCAATTATGACAGAAAATAGAGCCATAGTTGTTTTAAGTTCAGATTAGGAGGTAACTAAGTTAAGTGGTAATAGAATATGCCAGGTTAATCTTTCTTTGTTTTCCATCTCTTCTAGCAGTACTATCTTTTCTTCCTAATAAAATTTTCATTTCTGATCCAACCCCCTCCCCCCAAACAGACATGTTATTTTCCCAGTTAAACTGTATGAATGAATCCTTAAAACATGGAGAAAAATAAAAGAAATTATGTTATTGAACTTACAAAAACCAGCCACAACCAATACCACAACAAGGAAGACGGCGCTCTCTTATAGGTCTTCCTTCAGCAATTGCATAACCTACAATGGCATCAAACAATATTAGAACCTGGAAAGATCACATGCATAACAAAGATGCAAATTTTCATATTCAATTCAAGGTTCTCTTTGTGGTGTCAATGATTGATATAGAATTTTCATAAACCATACATGCCCACTTGCATTATTGTCTAATCAGTGTAACTTCTAAAGTGACCATTTAATGCTAGATCAAAATTTCCACTTATGGTAGTTACATTTCTCGCCCTACATAGGAAACATATGGACATGAATCTTTCATCTGCAAGTGGGAACTACTTTTCAGGCCATTCATGATCCCATTAGGGCTGTGTACAATAATCTAGACACCAGATAAGTGGAGAAATCACTCCTGAAGAAACACAGAAGTCAAGATGTTAGACCTTTCCCTCTTTCCAGTTTATCTTCTGAAAATGAATAACCTAATGAATAGAGTATGCAAGAAATTACGTATCCTACAGACAACCTACTTGCCACATTTTTCAGACCAGAGGAGAACTTGTTAATAATACAATTTGGGTTAAATATCCAAGATCATACATGGCAGTAAAGAATTAAAACTTTTTAATCCCTAGAAAGTGATGAGACCACACCCCTATACTTGAATCTTTTCCAAGCTATAAAAAGGTTTCTAATAAGATGTAATAAACTTAAAGAATGTAACCTATCAAAAGAAAAAGAAGAACCTGAAAGAAAGTAATTGAGGTGTTCTCAAGAAATAAATAACCAAGGAGCCCAAAAGAATTCTTCTTGTACGAAGACACAAAGTTTGATGGAAACTAAGGAAGAGGTTTAGAAATAAAGGTGACCAACATGTGCAGTTACACAAAAGTTAGTTTACTAGAATTACAACTAGTTTTTGTTCAATAAGGAGATGAAGCATTTTTCAGAATTAAGATCTGCCAATTTGCTTAAAGCATTTGTTAATTCATATAAACTCCAGCAAGAGAACTTCTCTGTGTTATCAATTTACTAAGCTCCTCACATAAATATTCAAACCCCCTCCTATTAAACCTTTGGTTGGAAGATGAGAGTTTGACTCATTTCACACTCAACCCACAGATCCTGTTTCATAGGTTGACCAGTGAACCGGTTGTTAGACAGTTTTTGTATGCCCTTAGCTTCAATCCGATTTGAGGTACTTTTGTTATTTAGTGGAAATAAATAAAGTGCATGTTTGATTCATGTTGTTTGGTTTAATTCTGTATAAAACCCTAAAACTGGACACTTATAGAGATTCGTGTTAGTTTTAAATGTTCACAGCCATTGGATAAGTCTGGGGAGATTTATCCTGCCAAGGCTGATAGTAGTGTGCCACCAAGTGTTGGGATGGCCTGTCTCGGCCACCAGGGTAAGACCCATGGCACATACAGTATGGGATTACTCGAATCCTTGAACCGGACCAGATTTCCAGTATTGCCCTAGACCTTGGAGACAGATGGGCAAAACTGGAAAGTTACACCTGA
>NW_010729222.1:319114-343966 GCF_000365185.1 Nelumbo nucifera | reverse complement strand
TTCCTCCCTTTTACCTTTTGGTTCAGATCTGGTTTGATTATTGTTCAAGTAATATCCTTGAATATGGTATTCTAAATTTAGGGAATACGATTCCCAGTTGGAAGAAGGTAGGAAATTTTTGAAATTCGCCCACCCATTCCGCAACCTTTTTGGCGTCCATTAGATGGATCCTACCATTCTTTCACCGGTTACTAGGATCCAATTCGGTATCAACCCATTCAATTTGTAAGGTTAATTTGCTATATTAACAAGGTCAGTTTGTTGTATTAATGAATTTATCCCATGTCATACAGGAATCCATTTTTGTTCAGTTTATTAAATCAATTCATTGCAAAGAAAAATAATAGGTCCTCTATTATAGATATAGATGAAAGATTAAATTTCACAAAAATCCTTCCCTTGTGTGTTTTCTCATGCCATAAATTTAGCTTTGATTCAGGTAACTTGATTTGTAGTCAGCACAATGAATCCGGCAACCATAGTTCAACCTACTGTTGTTGGAGAAAAAACCGAACTCTTTTCTACCCAGGGTTCAGGATTAACCGAGATAAAGTTAGAGATATAACATCAAACTTACTTTTAGAATGAGTCGGAAGAGTTTAATTAACTAGATCGAATTACAACTTTATTAAGATCCGAACCGTAAAGCAAAACAAAAATCCAAAAATAAAAATAAAACATAAACTTCCTTGTTAAGTCACCACGACAATTCAGAAACAAATCTTCCTTGTTATCATTACACTCCACCAGTAATTTTAGCCCTCACAAGATCAGTACAGATTCGTTAGGGTTTTCAAATTTCAACAACGACCCTCCAATTAACAAAGTTATGCAAAAACGGAGAAGATAGTCCCTTACCTGGAACAGTTTGATAGCCATGAGCGTAATAAGCAGGAGCAGGAGGGAGGTGATAAGGAGGAGCAGAAGGACCGTGATAAGGAGGAGCAGAAGGACCGTGATAAGGAGAAGCGGAAGAGTCGTGATAAAGAGGAGCAGAAGGGGCGGAGGCCCCCGGCGGTGGAACCGGCTGAGGGAATCCCATGGCAGGCTGTGAATAGTTCGGAACGCCTTGAAACGTCCCATAATACTGTTGCTGCGGTTGGCTCCGATCGCCAACCAATCCTTTACTCTTCCCTTCTTCAATCATCTTCAGAGAAATAACAGGAAACTAGGGTAAGGGTTTTCTCTTCTCGATCGAATAGTCTTCTTCTTCTTCTTCTTCTTCTCTGCAATTATTTCCTTTTTTTTATTAATTTCCTTTTTCCATTGGGACAAGCTACGTTATTGTTATTACAGTTGAAATCCATCGGATGGATCTTGCGCCAAGGCCTTTGGGCTGGACTATGGAGCGTGTCCGATATCTGATAAGACCAAGTTGCTGTAGTAGACAACTTGGGTGGGCCCACGTGGGACAAAAATGGATTAAAATGATACCCAGGCCCAGATGTTAGATCAATTATTGTTTATTGATGAGAGATGCCCAAATGAAAAATTATTAGATTATCAGGACTCCTGGACACGTGTCGAAATTTGAATGCACGATAGATGGGGCCGTTGTTGGATGAGTCCATGTAAGCCAAGAAAGGAAGAGATAGTGGTGGTGAATTGACTGGTCTGAAGATATTGTTGGGCCAGCCGGCCAGCCTTTCCGGTAGCATAGATTTTCCTACACTCATGTGGTCGAAGGGGCTTTTGAGCTCGGTGTGTGGAAGGAGTACAAATACAAAAATGTACAGTATAAATACATATAAAATAATACAAAATACAAGATTATATGTACTACTGTATTTCGTTTTATCGTACTTGTTTTTAATTTTTTCTATTTTTGTTAATTTATTTTATTTTTTTATTATTTTTTTAATTTTTTAAAAAAAATCATGTAAGGGTTGACCTTTGAAGGTTTTGGGACAAGTAGGCATGACTAGCCCAGGCCCATGTATTGGCACGACACCACCTACTAAAGCATGGGGCAGACCACAAAATCATGTTGTGTCGGCATGGTCCAGTTTACACCTCTAGGCTCAGTTTGGAAAGAGTTTAAATGCAAATATGCAGAGTATACTAGCGGAGTATACTAGCAAGAATGCAAATATGCATAATGTAATTGCAACCATTGCATTTGTTACATTAAAAAAGATAATAGTTTCTTAATAAGAAACTTGCAATTATAACTACTCAAGTCTTGAATACGACCATACAGTGATAGTTCTAAGTTTTATTTCATAGTTGTCCTTTGTTTCACATCAAGAACTCCCAGATGAATCGGACAGTTGGACATTCGACCTGAGAACCGTCTAGGCAATCGGTTCCGTTTTACCCCAAACCCGGTCCCTAGCCAAAAATCGTTGAATCAGTCAACAACCTGTTGATACGGGCAATCAAACCGTTGACCCGTCGATCCATTCAACAATCTTTGGCCATTTTTTATTTTTTAATTATATTTTTAATTTTCGTTGTCAAAACGGGTCATCCATTCGAACTGGATGGTCGAATCGTCAACCTAGAAACTAGTGTCCATAACGTTTCTGTTTCTAGGTTGTTTTTTCTAGATGTCAATAATTAAACGAAATAACTTTGTAGTCATAGTCATGGGAAGGGTGGACATTGCAAGGGATTCCAAAACCTTGAAAGATAAATCCAAAGTGACCTTAAACACAAAAAAAAAAATGACGGTAAATCCACCAAACTGGAAAGCCAAGGAAAAAAAATCTGAAAATTGAGTGCAAAATTCCGATTTGAGACGGAGCTAAGTAGACATGCAACCAAAGAAAGAGACAAAGCAGACCGTCTTGTAAGAAAAAAAAAAAAACATTGCACAAGAAAATCTAAAGAAAAAACAAAAGGAAAGAAATAAAATGGTGGTAAACCTTAGACCGCTTTGGAGGATCTTGAAGAAGAATACCAAACACACACACACACAAAAAAAAAAAAAACAAAAGAAGAAAATGAAAAGAAAGGAACGTACCACACACACTCGAATAAAGCCAACAATAGAAGAAACCCTTGAATAGTGAAAATTCAAAAGCATAAAAACCATGGTTTCCGAACCGTTGTTGACCCAAACGGATGGACATTTCGGCCTGGGAACCTAATAACTCTGTATTTTGATGCCTTAACGGGCAACATTTTAGAGTTACCTAAGCCTTAGAATAGTCAAAATGTGCCCTTTTCCCAGTTAAATTCAATATTGTGACCTCTGAGGATCCCTATGCAAATCTTTGGAAAATTGGGGAAGTTTCAAAGCTGAAATGTAGTTTTTGGGAAGTTGGTGTGAATTCCATATGGGGTGTTTCTGTAAAAAACTGAGCACAGAAGGGCACCTCCTATCTATTAAACCCAGAATAACGTCTCTCCTACTGTACTAGCATACTCCCCTCTCCTTAGCAAACCCTCGGGCGCCTCCCCTCTCATTCTTTTCACCTCTAACAAACCCTAGCCGCCCCTAACTGCTAAATCCTCACTTTCCATTCCTTTCAATCTCCACCCTCCATTCTAGGGCACCCTTTCAACCCTAGGGCGCCACCTAACTTCTATTCCCTACCATTCAGCCTTTAGCCACTAGATCTCAACCCTCTATTTCACTCTCTATCTCAATCATTCACTCTAAGATGCCATCCACTAATTTTAATCTCCACCTTTCAGCCCTAGGCGCCTAAATCTCCACCATCCAATCTTAGGAGTCCAAATCTTAGTTATACATAATATTGGGCGTCCTCTCCTTCTCTTCTTAGCCTTAGGATCACCTTAGAACAATCCTAACCCTCCATTCTAAACCCTAAGGCGCCCATATTTCTGCAAAAACCCAGTTGCCACCCCGTTCTTTCTCTCTAATCCCAGTTTTATCCACCCTTGTCTATAAAAAGGACCCCAAAGGCCTTGGAAAAGGGGTTGGTCAATTCACCCAGTTCACAAGGATAAGGTTTCTTGAGGAAGAGAAGGACGCCCAGATCTTGTCAGGAGGGGTTCCTACAAGTAGTCCAGCCAATCTGTAACTACTGCCACTGGATTTGTTCAGTCATCCTTTTCATTTTCTTTATTTTCTTTTATGTTATTTTTATTCCAGCAATCTTTTAGATTTAATTTCTGTTTGTTTGTGTGTTTTGCATATCTAAATTCGTCCAGTTCAAGGCTAAGGTGTCTCAAGGAGTTTGAGGGCTGAACGAAGAGAGAAAACTTGTATTTCGTCTTCCTGCACAGCTACCGTCACTGGATCCGAATTTTGGATCACTTTTATTTGTTTCTTTTGTTGATTTCAATGTTTTTTTTTTATTTCTGAACATTAATTATTGTCTTGTTTAATTCTGAACCTTTAATTTCAGCATTAATAAATTTTATTTTCTTATTTTCTACAAATCCTAGATCCATTTTCCTTTTATTTGTCCGGAACAAAACATAATAATTTTTATTCTTGCTTCCCTGTTAGTTCGACCCCTTCCTCACCACGTACTACGTTGTTTAAGGTTACATGAGGATTGGAAAAATTTATAAATCTCTAAACTTGTGTTCCGAAGTGGTTAACAACACTCTTCTGGCAACACCAAGTTTTTGGCGCCGTTGTCGGGGATTCAATGGAGAAAAATTTTTATTTGCTTTGTTCAAATATGTTACATTATATTTTTTATTTTCGTTTGATTACTTAATTTGTAATCTCATTTTAATTCTTGTTTTTCTTTGATTTTGCAGGACGTAATAGCAAAGGGTGGGGTACTAGAGCGTTGTCAGACTATTGAAGAAAAGAGAAGAGAAGAGAAATTGGGATTGTGATTCAAGTGTAGTTGTCCCAATTTATTCTTTTTTTTTATTTTCGAATTCTTTTTGGTAAAATAGGGTTTTCGAATTCTTAGTTAATTAATTTTTTTATAGATCTTATTTATTTATTTTTTTAGTATTATTTTTTTGTTTTGTTCTTAGATCTTTTTTTTTCTTTGTTTTAATTTCTTGAGCGAAATAGAATTTTTTTTAGGATTGTTAGGTTCTATTTTATTCTTTATTTTCAGATTAAAAACTCACTTTGTTTATTTTTTTATTTTATTTTTTTATTTATTGTCGCATATTCTTTATTTTTTGTTTATTCCTTAGAGTAGCAGTTTCTCTTGTTAGTATTTATTTTTGTAGTTATTAATTTTTTTAGCATAATTAATCCTTTTACTTTTGGTTTGTTGTAATTATTTGCTGCTTTATTTAATTGCCCCTTTAATTAATTAGTTATTTAATTGATTAATTAATTGTTGATTAGAAGATTATTCAAAATTTCGAATTTGAGTTTAAATTTCAAATTTGAATTTTAATTTTAATTTTAATTCGAATTCAAATTTGAATTTGAATTTAAATTTAAATTTCAAAATTAAATTTTAAATGTCAAATTTCAAAAAAAAATTAAAAAATTGTTAAAAAATTAAAAGAAAAAATTTAATTAATATTTTAAAATTTTTGCATTTGCATTAAAACAATTAGGGTTTGATATGTTCTAGAGCATGCACCATATAGGATTATTTAATTGCTGAAATTATCTTGTTAGTTGTTAATGTGTTAGGGTTTTTCATTTTTTTAATTGCTCTTTTTGGTGAATTAGTTTTTTTTATCATTTTATGTTAAATTGTTGAATTGCATATTAGAAATAACTGTTCCTGCATTGTTATTAGTTGCATTTAGTTTGTTTATTGTGTTTTTCGTTAATCCATTTAAGGGTAATCCAATTTAAATAAGATAAGGTGGGGATTTAATCACCCTTCCTTGGCCCAAAAGTCACCACCCTTTCATGTGTGGTTCACCCTAAACCTTAATTTAAAATTTGGATAGCAAGATCCTTTAGGGGGCCCACACATTTGGTTCAAAAGTGTGCTGAATCATAAGAAAGCTTGTGATTACTTTCCATAACCGGCAATTAGTGTCTAAGGAAAGAGGTTACACGGCTAAGCCTAAGCGGGTTTTGTGGTTACTTAATTAGGTCCTTGCAATAGCAAGGGGAGTCTCCCACATCCCCACCTCTTACTTGGCTAACTAAAGGAAGTGGTGTAATTCCAAGTGAACCTAAGAGGATTCACATTGGTTGAACCACTAGTTTAAGAAACCTTAAGTGAACCCGTAGGTCATTTGTTTGAATTACTTGCATTTTTTAAAATTTAAAAATTCAAATTTGAATTTAAATTTTAGGAATTTAAATTTCAAAATCTAAATTTGAATTTAAATTTCAAATTTCAAAAAAAATAATCAAATTTGAATTTAAATTTTAGGAATTTAAATTTCAAAATCTAAATTTCAAAAATTAAAACTTCAAATTTCAAAAAAAAAGAGAAAATAAAAAATTTAAAAAAATTTCAAATTTGAATTTAAATTTCAAAATCTAAATTTGAATTTAAAATTCAAAATTCAAAAAAAAAAGAAGAAAAAAAGAAGAAAAAGGGACTTTTGAGTTGTACGTTGGGAAGGAGATCTCTAAGGAGAGAAATAGTAGAACCCATACCTGAGATAGAGAGATACCTCCATCACCAGCAACGCAACCAAATGGTCGGGATCATTGATGAACAGCCCAAAATGTTGAAGGAGTATTTCACTCTGACCCAGTATAGCCTTTCATCTTGCATACAATTGTAGGATACCCAAGCCTTGCAGTATGAGATTAAATCAAGCGCAATCCAGATGCTCCCCTCTTTCTACAGGAACCCGATTGAGGACTCATACAAACACAAAGATGAGTTTCTGGAAATCTGTTCCATTGTAAGGATTCAAAACTTTAATGGCGATGCCCTTAGACTAATTCTTTTCCCCTTCTCCTTGAAAGACAAGGCTAAGCACTAGTTGGGAACTATAGGGAGACCTATTAGAACTTGGGCAGAAATGCAACAAGAATTCCTTAGAAAGTCTACCCTATAGGACAAACTAACACCATGAGAAGAGCCATCACTGGATTCACCCAAACACTGGGTGAACAAATTCACGAGTCTTGGGAGAGAATAAAAGACTTGTTGAGAAAGTGCCCACACCATGGCCTGTCCAAGTAGCAAATTGTCCGAGCCTTCTATGAAGGATTGACTGATCAATACAGACAAATGGTAGATGCATCCTGTGGGGGGACATTTATGAGCAAAATTGAGGATGAAGTGTATGCTCTTTTTGAGATAGAGTGAAAATTCCATCAACAATGCATAATTGTATTCCTATGAGATGTCGGTGGGACCCTTAAAGAGGGCGGGGCTCTACGAAGTCAAGAATAGTATAAAGCCCGAGGCAAGAATGGACCTGAATGCAATATCTAGAAAATTGGACAAGGTAGATCTTCTAGACCAAAAGCTTGATCAATTCTTCACCTATAACCAACAACCGGACCCATCTATACTTTATCCTAAAGTTTGTTCCATTTGTACTAGCCCGGCCCACCAAGTTGATGATTGTCCAATGGCGGTCCAGTTTCTGCCGTTTATCCAAGAATAGGTTCAAGTAGCCGAGAGTTTCCAGAGGCCTAATAATGATCCATTTTCAAATACTTACAACTCTGGGTGGAGAAATCACCCTAACTTTTCTTGGAGGACACATTAACCTAACATACAGTCCCAGCAGTACAATCCATCCAACTCTATGGCCCAGCAATTTCAGAGGCCACAAGTGTATAGCCAATTCTAGCAGACTTACCCTAGGAACCAGTCGGTCCAACCTTATCAGGTTTACCCACAACCTCCTCAGACCACTACAGTCGATGACAAACTCATGTAGCTTCAGCAGCTGATCCTAACTTAGCAGAAGTCCATTGCTAGATTAGAAAGCCAAATAAGAAAGCTAGCCGAAGTCAATGCAAGGAGAGAAGTAAGTCAATTACTGAGTCAACCGGTTGCAAATCCTAGAAATCAGCCACTTGGTTTTCCTCCACAGCAGGTTCAACCCCCTCCTAAGAACCCTTACTTTGAAAATGCCAATGCCATCACAGCCTTAAGGAGTGGGAGGATTTTAGAGGACTCGTATGAGAAAAAGACATTTGAAAACATCAATGAAGAAGAAAAGGAGCAAGAAGACCATAAGTTGGGGGGGGGGTGGAAGAAAAAGGAAAGGAAAATTAGAAGAAGAACCTATAGTGAATCGACTTGTAGTTCCCTTTCCAACCGCATTCACAGCTAGGCTGTTGCGAAAGATAGAGACTCGCAACAAGGAGATAAGGGAGTTATTCAAGCAGGTCCATATTAACATCCCTCTCCTCGATGTGATCCAACATGTCCCAACCTATGCAAAGTTCTTGAAAGAGTTGTGTACTCAAAAGAGGGAGCCATGATCGGCCCCACAAAAAGTGATGCTCTCGGCAGATGTTAGTGCGGTTTTCCTAAACCAACTCCCCCGAAAAATGAAAGACCCTGGTGCTCTTTTAATTTGCTGTGTCATCTCTGGAATTACCTTCGATCGAGCCCTATTGGATCTTGGGGCTAGTGTAAATCTGCTCCACTCTATCATTTATGAAAGGTTTATGATCGACGAGTTAAAACCTACCCCGGTAGTTCTACAACTCGCTGATCGTTCAATCAAGACTCCTTGAGGTGTTATTGATGACATCATTGTTAGGGCATAGGATTGTTACTTCCCAGTGGATTTTATCGTCCTAGACATGACCCCAACCGAGGAACTGAACCATAACTCAATAATCTTAGGACGCCCATTTCTAGCAACGGCTAATGCAAGCATCAATTGTAAAACGGTAGAAATGGACATTTCATTTGGGGAGCAGAAAGTCCAATTAAATGTATTTAGTGCCACTAAGTATCCAAACCTAGGGGAAGATGAGTTCAAGGTTAATGTAGTGGACGATTTTGTAGATGCCCTATCTACACCTTGGTTAGCCCAATCTGAGCCCTGTGTGTGTAAAGAAGAAAGCGAGTCTGGGAGTGTAGATGAGAGAAGTGTGTGAATGTGTCTGGCTGAAGATAATAAACTTAATGCTGGTTGGGAGGCAACCCAATGTAGTTTTCAGTGGCTTGTGCTTTTAGGATTAAAGTTTTTATTTCATTTCCCGATTCGAGACCAGTTGATAGACCTTGAACCCTTTGGGAAAACCCTCTTGATTGTCCCCTTTGGCCCAAGTCCCATTGCAACATTCTAGTCATGCAATTAGAGACAATAGCACTTAAGTTAGGGGGTGAGGAAAGAGAGAAAAATTGAAAAAAAAATGCTAAGCCTTTAGAAATGTAGAACTAAAAATTTTTTACTGAGAAATTTTTATGTTTTTCCATTAAAAGAGATTCCCAAACAGAAAAAGTTGAGGAAACTAATAGAAGAATATTGAATTTTGTAGAAATTGGTAGCAAGTGACAGGAGTTAAATTGGTCTTGTTTGAACGTTGTCGAAACCGTTTAGAAATTGAAAATACTCCCAAGTTTGCCACTACCAAGATAACAAGAGAAAGATTGGGAAATTAGATGCAAAATTCTTCAAATTATTAGAGGACAGTAGACTACTCTGAACAGTGTTTCCAAAAAAAAAAAGAAAATAAAAGGTCAATGGCCACCCTAGACTTAGTAACCGGGTCTCTTCACCTAAGTCAAGTGTCGAGATTCGCATTAAATGGAAAAGGGAATGCCAAAGACAATCACATAAAACTTAGTAACCGAGTCTCTTTACCTAAGGAAAGTGTCGAGATTCGCGTCAAATGGTGAAAGGTAGCAATAAAAATAAGTGTGCATCTCAAAGTTCAAGGGTAGAAATCCATTGTTAGAAATGGTAAGAAGAATACTTGCCCGATTTTGAAATCAATCTCAGATTTTCTTGACAAACTGCAAATGGAAGAGTATACAAGAATTTTTACCCCTTAAGCTAAGTTTTTGAAATATTCAAAGCAAAACAATTTTACCCCTTAAGCCCAATACTGATCTATACAAAGTTGAGAATTCTGGAATCAAGATACTTGGTTGATTTTGTCAATGATGATCTTGCAATGGGAATGACTTCTTTCTTTACTTAGTGTAATTTTAAGGTTGCATTGCTAAGGGACTAGCAATCGTTAAGTTGGGGGCGTGATAACTCTGTATTTTGATGCCTTAACGGGCATCATTTTAGGGTTACCTAGGCCATAGAATAGTCAAAATGTGTCATTTTCCCAATTAAATTCAATATTGTGACCTTTGAGGATCCCTGTGCAAATCTTGGGAAAACTAGGGAAGTTTCAAGGCTGAAATGCAGTTTTTGGGAAGCTGGTGTGAATTCCAGTTGAGAGGGGGTGTTTCTATGAAAAACTGAGCACAAGAGGGCGCCTCTCCTACTGTATTAGCATACTCCCCTCTCCTTAGCAAACCCTACGATGCCTCCCCACTCATTATTTTCACCTCTAACAAACCCTAGCCACCCCTAACTGCTAAATCCTTACCCTCCATTCCTTTTAATCTCCACCCTCCATTCTAGGGCACCCTCTCTTTAGCATTCTAACCCTAGGGTACCACTTAACTTCTAATCCCCACTATGATCTCAGCCTTCTATTTCACTCTCTATCTCAACCATTCACTCTAGAGCGCCACCAATTGCTTTTAATATCCACTTTTCAGTCCTAGGCGCCTAAATCTCCACCATCCAATCTTAGAAGCCCAAATCTCAACCATACATAATATTGGGCACCCTCTCCTTCTCTTCTCAGCCTTAGGATCACCTTAAAAGAATCCTGACCCTCCAACTGCCGCCCCCTCTTTCTCTCTAATCCTAGTTTTATCCACCCTTTTCTATAAAAAGAACCCCAAGGGCCCAAGAGAAGGGGTTGTTCAACTTACCCAGTTCACAAGGCTAAGGTTTCTTGAAGAGTTCAAGGGTTGTAGAAGGGAATGACACTTAGATCTTGTCAGGAGGAGTTCCTACAAGCAGTCCAACCAATCTGTAACTTCCGCCACTGGATTTGATCAGCCATCCTTTTCATTTTCTTTTATTTTCTTTTTATTCCAACAATCTTTTAGATTTAATTTCTGTTCGTTTGTGTGTTTTGCAGATCTGAATTCATCCGGTTCAAGGCTAAGGTGTCTCAAGGGGTTCGAGGGTTGAACGGGGGGAGAAAGCTTGTATTTCGTCTTCCCAAACAGCTATCGCCACTGGATCTAAATTTTGGATCACTTTTATTTGTTTCTTTTGTTGATTTTAGTGTTTTTTTTTTTAATTTCTAAGCATTAATTATTGTCTTGTTTAATTCCGAACCTTTAATTTCAGCATTAATAAATTTTATTTTCTTATTTTCTGCAAATCCTAGATTCATTTTCCTTTTATTTGTCTGGAACAAAAAATAGTAAGTTTTATTCTTGCTTCCCTGTGGGTTCAACCCCTTCCTCACCACGTACTACATTGTTTAAGGTTACATGAGGATTAGAAAAATTTATAAATCTCTAAACTGGTGTTCCGAAGTGGTTAATGACACGCTTTCGGCAACATCAGAACCGTCCAGGCAACCGGTTCCATTTTACCCTAATCTCGGTCCTTGGCCAACAACCATTGAATCGATCAACGACCCATTGACCCGAGTGATCAAACGGTCAATCTGTTGACCCGTTAAATGGTTTTTGACGATTTTTTTTTTATTTTTTTAATTGGGAACCGTCTAGGCAACTAGTTCCATTTTATCCCAATCCCGTTACCTGGCAAAAAACTGTTGAATCAATCAACGATCCATTGACCCGGGCAATTGAACCGATGACCTGTTCAATGGTTTTTGGTCATTTTTTTAATTTCTATTTTCGGGTCGTATGAGTCACACTCAATTTTTTGCCTGTAATTTTTATTGTCAGAACGGGTCGTTCGTTCGAACTAGACGGTCAAATCGCCGTTTTTTTTATTTTTTTAATTGGGAACCATCCAAGAAACTAGTTCCGCTTTACCCCAATCCCAGTCCCTGGCCAAAAACTGTTGAATCAGTCAACCACCCATTGACTCGAGTGGTCGAACCATCGACCCATTGACCTGTTCAATGACTTTTGGCCGTTTTTTTATTTTTTAATTTTTGTTGTCGGAATGGGTCATTTGTTTGAACTAGATGGTTGAACCGTTGACCCAAAAACCGGTGGCCAGAACAGTTCCATTTTTGGGTCGTATGAGTCATGCACTCGAATGACATAACACGTATGATATTGCTTAATGGACCTCACACACTCAATTTTTCCCTATAATTTTTGTTGTCAGAACGGGTCATCCGTTCAAACTGGACAATCAAACCGTCGACTCAAAAACCGATGGCTAAAGCAGTTCCGTAATTTTTTGCTTGTAACTTTTGTTGTCAGAACGAGCCATTCTTTCAAACTGGATGGTTGAACCATTGACCTGAAACCAGTGGCATATATATATATATATATATTAAATTCTTCATTAAGAAATTTCAATAAAAAATGTTATATACATTAAAGGGCTGCCATTTGGCAAAAGGGGAGACCACCCCTATCCCTTTAATAGATATATATAAGATTTGTACTCTACATATTTGCATTTGTATTCTTTCCAAACTGAGCCCTATGAACAAAACAAAGCTTTGATCGTTGAAAATGTCCTTGGACACAGCTATCATGAGGTAGGGTAAAAGTGTAATTATGCTCAACATTCATTTGACCAAAAGGATAAATAAGGTGGTGTAGGTTCAAAATTTTGATACGATATGCCTATATCGTTAGGTCCTTAATATGTAAGGACTTTTGAGATTCAGGTTGTGTTTGAAATCATGGGCGTTTTCTCAATAAACGCTGCCACATAGATGCACGTAGGCGTTTGGCGTGATAAACATTTATTAGAGGTTAACCGGCTGTTTGGTGAGACATTTTATTGAAAACACCAATAAATGAAAATGGGTGGATTTTCATGCAATGAGCCATTGGGGGAAGTGAAAAATTCTCGCTTCCTCTAACGGTTTTGCGTTTCATGAAACGCACATTTGACGTGGCACGTTGATGGTATTGCTTACACTAGCAAGTGCACTACCTGATCAAGTAATACAATGATGAGTAGAGTATCATTCCCACGAGGATTTATCCAACAACTACTAGTAATGAATCAACCATTTGTTATCTGATAAACTGAATTATTAAACAAATCAAAATCCTAATTCCTAACTAGCAAGCTATCCTAATCAGTTTGGATCAAACCACCTTCATGCAATAATGAGAAGAGCTGTATGTGAACACTAGCAGATTCGGTCCAGCAATTAAACCACTAAGTTATTCAATTGAATTAGTATTCGACCATGGTTTGGTGAAACCCTAATGGCATGAGCAGCCTCTCTCGAGCACAACTCACCCTATCTATGGGTGACAATTCTTATATCTCCATCAAGAATTTAATCCCCATAGACACATTAAGAACAAGAAAGTCGAAGGGCATCAATTCAGATCTGAATGATCACCAATCGAACCATACAAATTATCTCTAAGATGCATTATATTCAGTTTCTTGATTAGCAGATCTGATTACCTAAATTCTTTCTCAAGCAATTCAAGCAATCCAAAAACTAAGTACAATTCGGCCAAGATTATTCTAGCAATTAAAACCCTAATCAAGAAACACTAAGAATGAATCTAATCAATCGAATAATCTAAGAGAAATAATTACAGATTTGAATCATCATCAAACATGGTTCGAATACTAGCAAGAAAGAAAGGTTAATTGACAAGATTCCATGAAAACCTAGCTGATTCGGTTACCAATTGCGCAAAACCAAAGAAGAAGACAACCTAGAGTTCTTGCTTCAATTTTCGATCTCCTTGATGTGCTTCTCCTCCAATTCGCATTCAGCAACCTCCTTCTTCCTCTAGTTCTTCTCTTCTTTCTTCTCTCGCGCCTCTCTTCTCCAATTCTCCTTTTGGGGGTTTGAACCCTTTTCTCCCTTTTTTCTTCTCCTTTTATACTCTTCTCTTCAGCCCTCTCTCTTCTAAAAGGTAGCCGCCTTTAGGAGCTTCCCCTTGGACCGCCCACTTTGGTGGGCTGAAAGGTTTCCCTTGGAGAGTTTCGGCTGGGCTCTCTCCTTGGTGTCCCCCATAGAGTGTAGCATTGGGCTTTGCTTCTTTATGGGCCGAAAGTGCTTTCCTTGGTGTTTCTCAGTTGGGCCTTTCTTCTAGATGGGCCGAATTGTTTCCCTATTCGCCCTCTCAGCATGTCTTTATGCTATCTTCCCCCTAAGCTGTTCCACTCTCTTGATTTCCTGAAATCATTCTCAATTAGGGTAAGAAATCATGAAAATTATCATCAAAACCTTGTATAAAACAATAGAAATGATGTGTAGCCTGCGCACACATCACACGTACATGGATAGTGATGTGGCGATTGAGGGAAAGATATGAAAGATATCTAGTGCTTCGTGGATCATTGAAATTGCGAAGAAAACCCCCATGCCTCAAACCCTTACCATTATGCGAGAGAGACTTTTCGCAAGGACGTAGAGAGATTTGTTTCTCATGCTACCTGATATAGCGTGATCTGACTGCTCCCTGTTGGAGGATGATCTGGCTTCCAGTCGGACGACGAGCTAAGTGAATCTGCAAGAAAGGATCAAAGAACCCGGGGTGGCTAACCCGGCGAGGTCGCTCTAATGCTTAAGTTAGTATTCTGATGCAAGCTGAAGAGCTTTGGGAGCTTAGAAAGCTAGAGAGCTACATAGCAGAAAAATCACGTGTACCTTGAGCCATTGGGGTTGGTGCCTTTATATACTGAAGTAGTCATGGAGCTCACGAAAGAGCTTCGGGATATCCAGGATGTAGAAATAGAGTTCGCTTCGCTTCCGAAGAAGTAGTATACAGGTAAGGCTTATCTCATTCCACTTTCGATTCTGGCGGAGTTAGGATAAGTCCTCATCGTGATCCCAGAAAAGTCAGGATCTATTAGCTCATCGTGATCTCGAGGTATTCAGGTTCCGTTGGAGAGACCTTTGGGGTTGGTTACGTGGGAATCAATTACATGGCGATTCGAGTTGTTGGTCCCGAACTGGTACTTCGGTTCCTTAGTTCCGAACTGGATTGAACACCGAGGTGCCTTGATGCTGAGGTGAACCTTATACTGAGGTCAATTGTTGTGAACTATACTTGCCAGGATGAGTTGTCTCCTCTTTGTCAGGTCGTGTCCACATGTCCCCTCTTCGCTAGGTCGGGGCCAGATCACCCTTCATCAATTGCCCCCACTCCCCGAGTCGGAGGTCTCAACCCGGTGCTGGGAGTTCATGACGAGTACAGGCGGATTTGGCAAGAGGTCTACGCAGTCTGATGGGCGAATCATTGGTCAGACCAGATCGGCCGTTTGGCTGAACCAGGAACAACCCAGGTCGAGTAAGGTGTACACGCGGACGTCAAAATGCACGCTAAACCGATTTCAACCTCAGGGGTCGTGCAACCGGTTTTCCTAGGAGCCGTTGGATCGTGACGATCTCGACCGTTGATTCCCAGATACGGTGGCTATAAATAGGGGCAAGGGACTCATTTTCTTTGCCACAAGTTTGATAATTCGCATTCTGAGGTCGCGCTCAAGCCCTCCAGTTCGGTATCTTCCTGAGGTCATCTTCCTTTCTTCAGTTTGGTTTCCCTTTGGTGAGTCTTAGCTCTCCTTTTTTATTCTGTGTCTTTCCATGTCGAGCTTTAGTTTCGATAGTCTTTTAGATGGGAGCGGTGAATCCGTTGGAGCCGAGGTGGATACCTCGGCTCAGGCCGTTGGTCTTAGTCCTGTCAAGGAGGTTACTTCGGGTCAGGATGCGGTCCGCGGTCCTCCCGAGGTGGACTCACCCCGAGAAGAGCGAGATGCCTCTGGTGACCTGGCTCCACCTCGCATTGAGGTCGAGTGCCAAATAACTTTGGCCCGTCAATGAAGACGGCGGACATGCTCCTATCCCTAGTAGCCTGGTATAAGCTTTCAAACAGCTTAGTCTACAGTATCCCCTTAGGCAACTTCCCTTGGGAGCACGGTCACGACGAGATCGTGATCTTCGAGGAACAACTCATAGCTGGTCTTTGTCTTCCACTTCACCCCTTAATAGTCGAAGTCATAAAGCTTTTTAACATTACCATAGACCAGTTGCACCCAAACTCCATCCGTAATGTAGTAGGAACAATCTCACTTTTCCATGACTACAACCTTCCTCTTGACCTCGACATCTTCTCCTCCATCCATCCTTTCTATTAAAAAGAACTTGTCATATGTTCTGTCCGAACATAGGCGAACTTACTACCTGTCACCACGTCTGGGCTACAAACTCTTGCACGAGCTCCCGAACAAGGTCTCGGCCTGGAAAAGACATTACTTTGTGGTCTGCAACACTGAGGGGTGGCCTTTCCTGACCCATTGGAGGGCAGCCATCCAAGACCCCGATGTTAGGTTGGACCTGAAGACAAGGGAAGCGCTCCAATCTTGGGCGGAGCTCGGATTGAAGTTCATGGACTATGTGACCGAGGAGAAGCTCGTGCAGGCCGGTTTGAGTCCTGGTAGGTCGCCATTTATTGTATTTCCTTTGTTTTATCTTGGTATTGTTTCTGACTGTACTTTGGTTGCAACTATCATGGACTTCCCCGTGACTGAACTCTTCAGGAGTATGAAGAAGGGGAAGAAGAAGCGAGCTTCGAAAAGAGCTCGCGTTGAGTCTTTGCCGACTGTCGTTCCAGAGCCCGAGCAGCCATCATCTTCCGAGCAACCTCCCGTGATTGACTTGGTCGAGGAGGAATCCAAGAAGCTCTCCCCACCCCGCACGCCCAAGGAGGCGATGTCTTTGGAGCCCACCCCTACAGCTGCCGCTTCTTTAGGCAGCGATGACACAACTTGGAGCATTCTGACTCCGAAATACAGCCTTCTCAAGAGAAAAAGTGCAGTGTATTCCGAGGAGGTTGTTGGATGGGCCGAACTGCCGGTCGCTCAGCTCGGTGCCCGAGTGGCTACCCACTGCATGGTGGTAAGTTTCTGACTTATCTTCTTCAATCTTGTACTTAGCATCTCATGTACTAACGCTTGTTCTCTTCTCTTGGTAGGTGAACTCCGCTATCCATGCCTTGACTTATCAGTTCGAGGTGAATTTGAAGCGGGCCCTTGCAGCCAAGGAGTCTTCCCGCGAGGCTCACACCGAGCTTAACTTAGTCCGTAGCGAAAACAACCAACTGAAGAAGGATGCGCAGGCTAAAAAAGAGTTGATCACGCTGTTGATTTCCGAAAAGAAGGAGCTCGCGAAGAAGAAGGCAGCGCTGAAGAGGGAGGTGGAGAACCTCGAGGCTCACGTAAAGGAACGAACTGAGATACTCCTTCAAGCAGTGGAGGCCACGGTCAAGGCCATCGAGGAATACAAGGCTTCGACAGAGTACCGGAAGGAGATGATTGAGGTAGGGACAATGAGCTACTACAAAGGCTTCAAGCTTAGTAGGTTGTTGACCCGACGTGAGTTCCCTCAGCTCGATCTTAATACCATTACTACCTCGAGGACCATGAAGGAAATGGCCACCGAAGCTGCTGAAGATCCGGACTCCGAATCAGAAATCGATAGCGACCTGCTCGATGACGTCGAGGAGACCGGTGCAGGTGAGAGTTGCATGAAGACGAACCCTCCTACTGAAGCCTCTGACAAGGGTGAGGAACCCTGAGATGACTAGAAGCCTAACCCTTTATGATGTATACCCCAAGCCTGCGAGCTCGGTTCATAGTGAAAGTTTCTCTCTTATTTGTTTTTGTACTTAAGCTTTACATCAATGAAATATAAGCATTTTGACTCTCTGTACAAAACTTTCTAAGTGTAAACAACTCCCGAACTGACGAACTAAACCAAATAGGAGTAAAAATGTTTAGGTTACCTCGAACTATCAAGCTAACGAGCTGGACTATGAGTAGGGATAACAAAAGTAAGATTTTTCCAAGTGTAGGTTACCCCAAACTGTCGAACTAACGACCTGGACTCCGAGTGGGGGTAACTTCGCATTATTGTACGTCGAGGTGTGCGGACATTGTAGGTATATACTCGGCCTATTTGTGCACAGGCTACTCGCTTAGGTGTCGGTTATCCCTTAGTGTCAAGTCGTCGGGCCCGACCACAAATGGGATCAACCTGTAGTTATGTATCGATGTGGGCTAGACATCGTAGGGTTTGTACCCAAACTGTCTATGCCTTAGGCATGAAAACCGATTTTCCTATGCCGAAGAGGCAACTAGGGCTTGTTTGCCTATGCCGAAGAGGCAACTAGGACTTGTCTGCCTATGCCGAAGAGGCGACTAGGACTTGTCTGCCCATGCCGAAGAGGCAACTGGGACTTATCCGCCCATGCCGAAGAGGTGACTAGGACTTATCGTAGTGCCGAGGTCTTATACTAGCTCGGCATCATGGCCCTTGGGCTTCTGGGAATGACTCGCAGTCCTCTCTCCAACTCGGTGATCACAAGTAGTACCTTCTTAGGTTGCCAATGTTCCACGCTCGAGGTACTTGCTTCCCTTCTAGATTCTCGAACGTACCTTCCCCATATACCCGTCTTACTCGGTACGGACCTTCCCAATTTGGTCCGAGCTTACCGACACCGGGCTCGAGTACCATAACCTTCCAAAGAACCAGGTTGCCGACGCGGAAGTGTCGCTTCTTGACCCAGGCATTATAGTACCGAGCTACTCTCTGTTGGTAAGCTACAGTCCGGATGTATGTCAGGTCTTGTACTTCTTTCACCAGGTCTAGGTTAGTACGAAACTCGTTATCATTTGTCTCCTCGTTGTAGGCCTCCAAGCGTAGTGTAGGCACCTCGATTTCTGCAAGAATCACCGCTTCTGTGTCGTAAGTGAGGTTGAAGGGAGTCTCACTTGTGGCAGTCTTAATGGTGGTCCGGTAGGGCCAGATTACACTGGGCAGTTCGTCTACCCACAATGCTTTGGCTCGAGCTAAGCGAGCCTTCAGTCCACGAAGTATGGCACTGTTGGTGACTTCTGCTTGCCCGTTCACCTGGGGGTGTGCCACCGAGGTGAAATTTTGCTGAATTCCCATCTCGGCACACCAATTCTAAAACTTGATGTCCTCGAATTGCTTCCCNACCTGGGGGTGTGCCACCGAGGTGAAATTTTGCTGAATTCCCATCTCGGCACACCAATTCTAAAACTTGATGTCCTCGAATTGCTTCCCATTGTCGGAGATGAGTACCCAAGGTAGCCCGAAGCGACACACTATGTTCCTCCAAAAGAAGTTTTGTATGTTGCGGGCTGTGATTGTTGTTAGAGGTTCCGCTTCCACTCACTTCATAAAATAGTCCACTGCTACAACCAGAAACCTCCTCTGTCTTGTTGCTAGCGGGAATGGGCCAAGTATGCCGATTCCCCACTATGCGAAGGGCCATGGGCTAGTGAGGTATTTGAGTTCGGCAGCAGGTCGGTGGTGGATGTTGGCATGCCTCTGACACTTGTTGCACTTCTTAACGAGCTTGAGTGTGTCTGCCTTCATCTTGGGCTAGTAGTAACCTTGTCATAATGCCTTCTGGGCGAGAGCCCTGCCCCCCAAGTGTCCGCCGCACAAGCCTTCATGGGTGTCGTGGAGAACGAGCTTGGCCTCTAAGGGTCGCAAGCAACGCAAGTAGGGGAGCGTGAAAGATCTCCTGTACAACTGTCTGTTTATAATGACGTACTTAGCCGACTGGGGCTCTACCCTTTGGGCTGTATTGCGTTCTACAGGGAGGGTCCCGTGAAGCAGATAACTCACGAGTGGGTCAATCCAGCTCGACTCTGCTTGTGCTACAGGAGTGACCTCTCCTGCCCCCCCGAGAATGCTAGGCCGAGGTAAGTCCTCTATGTACATGGTCCGCATGGTGTTGCTGCTTGTGCTGGCTAACCGAGATAAGGCATCGGCCTCAGCGTTTTCAGATCTCGAGATCTGCCTGATGAAATAAGAGATGAAACCGCACAGGACCTCCCTAACTTTGGCCAAATAAGCAGCCATGGTGGGGTCGCGGGCTTCATACTCGCCACTAACTTGGTTGACCACGAGCTGAGAGTCGTTGCATATGACAAGGTGCTTAGCCTTCACTTCCTTTGCTAGAGTGAGCCCAGCGACCAACACTTCGTACTCTGCTTCGTTGTTCGGTGCTGCAAACCCGAACCGGAGTGCGTATTCCAGCTTCACCCCACTTGGACCGTACAGAATTATTCCCGCACTGCTTGTTGGTTGGACAAGCCGTCAATGTGAAGGATCCAGGGCTGCTCATCCCAGGGCAGACCTGCTCTAACCGGGATTGATGTCGCACTGGTTGAAGCTTCCACCGTGTGCTCGAGCTCGGCCAGCTCGGGGGTTGCAGTCTTGAATGTACATTCAGCCACAAAATCGGCCAAGGCTTGGGCTTTAATTGCCATATGAGGTTCATACCGAATGTTGTACTCGTTGAGTTCGATAGCCCACTTCGTCAATCTACTAGACACCTCGGGTTTGAGCAGGATCTGTCTCAGAGGCTTGTTGGTGAGGACGACGATGGTGTGGGCTTGGAAGTATGGACGAAGCTTTCGAGCTACTACAATTAGCGCGTACGCTAATTTTTCGACCTCCGGGTATCTGGTTTCTGCATCCTGCAAAACTTTGCTGACATAGTAGATGGGTCGTTGGACCCGATCTACCTCTTTGATCAGTACCTAGCTGACCACCTCATCACTCGTGGAGAGGTACAACTTTAAAATATCCCCTTCCTCGTCACTCTGCAGTCCACTCAGAGTCTTTACTCTTTTTTATAGCCTTAAAGAAAGGTAGGCAGCGATCTACCAACTTAGACATAAAACGCCTCAGAGCGGCTATCCAGCCATTCAGCCTCTGAACCTCTTTTAGTTTGCGGGGTGGTCTCATATCTAAGATGGCCTTTGTTTTTTCGGGTTGGCTTCAATGCCACGTCGGCTAACTATTAGCCCAAAAATTTACCCGAGGTGACCCCAAAGACACATTTGTTGGAATTCAATTTCATATTATACTTTTGTAAAATTCTGAAAACACTTTGCAAATCATTTAACAAAAATTTTGAAAATTGGGTCTTCACGACCATGTCATCTATATAACACAACTTTATTGCCAATTAACGACTCAAAAATTATGTTTACAAGTCTTTGAAAGGTTGCCCTGGCATTTTTTAATCCAAAGGGCATAACCTTGTAACAATACAACCTGAGCTCAGTTATAAAGGCTGTCTTTTCTTCATCAGCGGGGTCCATCCTCATCTGGTTGTAACCAGAGTATGCATCTAGAAAGCTCAACAACTCATGCCATGAGGTCACATCCACTAGGTGGTTGATCTTGGGCAGTGGGAAACAGTCTTTTGGGCAGGCTCTATTTAGGTTGGTACAATCGACGCACATGCGCCATTTGCCATTGGCCCTTTTTACCAGAATTGGGTTAGCTACCCAGCTCGGGTAATGGACTTCCCTGATAAAGTCTACCGCTAAGAGCTTCCCGACCTCTTCATCGACTATCCTCTAGCGTTCCGGGGCGAGGCTGTGCTTTTTCTATCTTACTGGCCTGACTAAGGGATCGATATTTAGCTTGTAAGTTAAAACCTTAGAGTCTATTCCAGGCATTTCTGCTGTGAACCAAGCAAATATATCTAAATTTTGAAGTAAAAAGCTTACCAGCTGAGAGCAAAGTGGCTCCTCGATCGAAGCATCGATCTGGAGGGTCTTAGCTGGGTCATCGATTGAGACCGGGATGTGGACCGTCTCCTCTGTTGGTGTAGCTCGCTTGTTGGCAAACTCCATTGGTCGCTTGAGCTCTATGTTAGCCGCTAGCTTGGCTTTCCCATTGAGGACGACTACGTAGCATTTGCGAGATTCGAGCTGGTCACCTCACACAACCCCTACTCCATAGTCCATAGGGAACTTCATTGCCAGGTAGTAGGTGGATACTACCACATGTAGGGCGTACGTAATGGGCCGACCTACTATGGCATTATAGGGAGAGGGAGTTGCGACTACAAGAAACGCGTGCTCGAACCTTACGATATTCGGCCACGTGTCGACCTCTACAGGTACTGAAACTCGCCCTAGAGGTCTAACCTCCTCTTCGCTGAAGCCTACCAAGGGAGTATCTGTCGGCTTTAATTCGCTTTCCTAGAACTGCAACTTGTCGAATGTGTCCTTGAATAATATGTCCGCCGAGCTACCCGAGTCCACCAGGATGCGCTTGACTTCGAAGTCATTTAGCCTCATCTTTATCACCAGGGCGTCATCATGAGGATACTTGATCCCGCGCGCATCATCCTCTGTAAAGTAAATTGGGTCTTCAAGTCGGGGTCACTTCGGCGGGTTCTGCTCCTCGCTTTCTAGTTCGCAGACTGAGGTTCGTCCGGCTGCTGAAGTGCACCCAGCGATGATGGACCCACCAATAATCATGTTGATTACCCCGCGGATCAGTCTCTCCTCGGACAGTTGACATGGCGACTACTCGTTCTGTCTGTTGCTGGATTCGGGGGCACTTCTTCTTTGGTTCTCTTGCCAGTCTGTTTGCCGATATGCCTGGCTTCTTTCTTCTCTTTGTAAAAAATTTTTTAGATACCCGCGGCGGATGAGCTCCTCGATCTCGTCGCGGAGGTTCCTACAGTTCTCCGTATTGTGCCCATGGTCTCTGTGGAAGTGACAGTAGACGTTTCGGTTTCTGGTGGCAGAATCTCCCCTCAACCTAGGAGGCCACTTGACAAAGGAGGAGTCTTTGATAGCCATCAGGATTTCTCCTCGCTTAGCGTTGAGGGGTGTGTAGTTCGTCTTTCAACATGTGGGGTCTTGGAGCGCTGACCTAACTTGCGAGATCGCGAAGGAGATCGGCTCACAGACTTGTTTCCTCCCCTGGTCGGAGACTTACTCTTTCTTCTTTTTTTCCCGTCATTACCTATGTTGTCACCATCTATTTTTCTTTTTTTTGCTGGATTGTCAGTCTTCTGATTCATTTCTTCCTCGGTTCCGATGAACTAGTCGACGAGCTTGAGGAATTCTGTGATATCTTTCGGTTTATTGGCCACCACATGCCATTTGAACTCTCTGTGAGTTATGCCCTTTTTGGCTGTCGTGAGTCTCACCGTTGGGTCTAGGTCGGGGATCTGCAGGCAGGTGTAGTTGAACCGCTTGATGTAGCTTCTGATGAACTCCCCTTCTCTTTGGACTACGTTAAGCAGACTCTCCTGCGACCTTGGGCACTTCTTGCTGGTGATGAAGTGCGAGGTAAATAATTCCACGAACTGCGCCCAACTCTTGATTGATCCTAGCGTGAGGTTCCGGTACCAAGTCCGAGCTACTCCCTTGAAGGTGGTGGAGAAAGCTACGCACATACTGGACTCGTCAGCCCCAACTAGGTGCATCTGGGACTGGAAAGAATCCACATGATCATTTGGATCAAAAGATTCGTCATAGTTATCCAGGGGAGGCATCTTGAAGTCCTTGGGCATCGGGGTCACCAAGAGCTTGGAAGACAGAGGGGACAACTCGAAGAGTAGAGGAGCGGTCTTTGTAGCTACCGAGCTTGCCTCCTCTTTACCTTTCAACTGTTCTTGCTGATTCGGTCTCGCGAGCTGGCTGTTCTGTACAGAAGTTCGGCGTGCCTTGTGAGGCCTCCATTGCTGCTGCTTTAACGGCTTTGCATTGGTGTTGCTAACCTCGGTATGCTCTGGTACTGTTCTGGCATGAGGTAGGTCCTTGTTCCTTGTGGGATTTTGGGGCTGGCTGTCGTGGACGAAAGGGCCTTGCCTTGAGTTCGAGGCCAGAACCCCGAACTGGTTACTTGTGAGTGATCCACCTTCTTGGTGTGAACGCCAAGGAAGAATGGCCCTATTGGGATGAGTGTCCTTGGACCTGTTTCTGAGGTTGCCTTGTAAAGCAGGTGGAGTGATCTGACCGTCTTTCCTCCTGCAAGGTGAGAGTTGACTCCTGAGAGGAACTGGGACCTGGGAAGTCTCCTCGCCTCAGTGGGGAGATCGAGTGATGTCCTGGTTCAGGCGAGGTCGGTTCTGGTTCTACTGAGTTGCGGGGTGCTGGGGCAGAACCGGCTGCTGGCTTTGTGGTACTGGAGGGAACTGTTGCTGGTAGTGCTGGTAGAACATATACTGTGAAAGAATGGTAGGATCCATTTAATGGACACCAAGAAGGTTGCGGAATGGGTGGGCGAATTTCAAAAATTTTTCTACCTTCTTCCAACTGGGAATCACATTCCCCAAATTTAGAATACAATATTCAAGGATCCTACTTGAACCATAATTGAACCAGATCTGAACCAAAAGCAAAAGGGAGGAATATACCTAATCCGGAGAAGCAGTATCTCACAAAGTTGGTGTTCATGCCCAAAGACGAAACCAAGATCCGCTCATGCTGAAGATGACACAGGTGTAGGTGGAACGGAACCAGCAGAGTGCGTCCTACACACTGGATCCTTCGCAAGAATCCTCTGGAAACTTTGAACACCGAATCCTCTTCATTCTTTTTTGCAAAACTGATGTCAAGAACTGGTTTCTTGACTTCTTTCCTCTACAAAGATCGAATCTTGTGAGAGGCAATGGCGGCGGCGGCTGGAGGAGAACTCCAAGGATGAAGACAGAATAATTGGTTCTCTTCTCTCTGGAGTATGAATGAGATCTGATCTCTATTCGCAGGAAGCTTTCTTGCACTCCTAAAACCCTTGGTTTGAAATCTGATATGATTTCTCTCTCTTAGGGTTTCTCCTCTTTTCTTCTTGATTAAGAAACCTCCTAATTAGGAGTTATCCCAATCCAAATCAGTAATTGGATAGGGGGTTATCTTAATCCTATCTGTAGATTAAGTTAGCTTACTCCTGATCTTATCAAGAGGTTACCAGATTCAAATCTGATTTGAATTTGGTCTCCCAGAGTGGATAAGGTTAAAGGCCCAATCCTTTTACTAACATTAATCTCAGATTCGCCCCATGGATGGGTGATCATATCAGCCCAGCTCGAAATGGGCTTTTGGCCCATT
>NW_010729222.1:307756-318046 GCF_000365185.1 Nelumbo nucifera | reverse complement strand
AAAAGTACATCAAATCGGATTGAAGCTAAGGGCATACAAAACTGTCTAACATATTGCCGGTACTGCTGCATTTGGACCTGGATGGCCCGCATGCAGTGCACCAGGTCGTCGAATTGGGATTGTCCGACTTTGGGGAGAACCACAAACAGCTCAGCGAAGGTTGCGCCTACCACTGGAGGTAGTGGGGCGTTCACCTATGTAGTGTTTTGTGGCATGGTCAGTGTTGGGACCCCAGCCGCAGTAAGCAGTATGGTGAACTGACCAATGCACATCGAAGGAAGCTGAGGTTGCCGCCTAGAGACATTCATCTCACTGCTCTGTCTGGCGTGATGGGAAGAGGCCATTGATTTCAGTGGAAAGTTGTTGATTGTGAAAAAGGCTTTTTGAGTGTCTTCCCATAGACGACGCCAATTGATGTAGCGTGATCTGACTGCTCCTTGTTGGAGGATGATCTGGCTTCTAGTTGGACAGCGAGCTAAGTGAATCTGCAAGAAAGGATTAGAGAACCCGGGGTGGCTAACCCGGCGACGTCGCTCCGATGCTTAAGTTAGTATTTTGATGCGAGCTGAAGAGCTTTAAGAGCTTAGAGAGCTTAGAGAGCTACAGAGCTACAGAGCAGAAAAATCACGCGTACCTTGAGCCATTGGGGTTGGTGCCTTTATATACTGAAGTAGTCGTGGAGCTCTCGAAAGAGCTCTGGGATATCCGGGATATGGAGATAGAGTTCGCTTCACTTCCGAAGGAGCAGTATACAGGTAAGGCTTATCTCATTCCACTTCCGATTCCAGTGGAGTTAGGATAAGTCCTCATCGTGATCCCAAAAAAGTCAGGATCTGTTAGCTCATCGTGATCTCGAGGGATTCGGGTTCCGTTGGAGAGACCTCTGGGGTTGGTTACGTAGGAATCAGTTACGTGGCGATTCGAGTTGTTGGTCCCGAACTGGTACTTCAGTTCTGATGAAGGAAGATTTGGCCCGACCTCGTAACACGTGGCAAGGGCAACAGCTCGGCACAACAGCGTGCCCTAAAGCGTGAGCACCAAAGGGCCCGAACTCCCTACAAAGGGCCCAAACTCCCAAGGAGCCCGAACTCCCTACAAAGGGCCCGAACTCCCAAGGAGCCCAAACTTCCTACAAGGTGCCTGAACTCCCTACAAAGGGCCCGAACTCCCAATGTGCCCGAACTCCCTACAAGGAGCCCGAACTCTTCCTTAGGCCCCAAGCCTCACGAGGCAAATGACCCGAACTGGCCCGCGTCATGGCAGTTCGGGACACTCCCCTATCCGAACTCAAGACTTCATCTCGCTCACCGCTCCAGCACTTCACCTCCGGGATGCTAGACTGAACAAACGTACCATACCTGACACCAAGGATGTCCGTATCCGAGGGCGGCGCACCCAACTGACTTGGCATCTGACGCTTAATAGCCGCACTTCAACGGCCACCTGCCGCCGCCGCCTGCCACTGTCGTCACCAGTTGCAGAGACGGCTCCGACAAAGAGAGCAGTGACGGTTCTGCCCAGCCAGAGGGGATCACGTCCGAACTGGCAGGAGCTTAGAAATAATCATACCCGATCTGACAGAAGCTTAGAAGTGAGTGCGCGAGGTGGTTATAAAAGGCCCCCGACCCTCCAAGAACAAGGTATGCAAACTTTGCGCCATCTGGCTTTATCTTGCCTTTGAAGAATTCTAAACAGGTAAATTAAATAGTTAGTCTATAAGATAATTTTGTTTTAAAATTCTTCGTTTATCATCATATAAACAGTTTACTATTTACTATCATTTTTATTAAGCTTGGCTAATGTACTTTTAGAGTTTCAGCCAAGGGAGAGAACTCAGTCCCCAAACAAAACTAAATTCATATTGAGAAAAGTCAATAAACCAAATACCCCTGCATTAGAAAATGATTCAACAACAGGGTACAAAACATAATATACATGACATCCATACTTTTCAACCAGTACAATGAGGTGAATCCATTGAATCATCCAAGGAGAAGTAAAAATCATAACATATATTTGTTTTCTGATGTTTTATCTTTCTGAATTCAAAATCAATTCTATTTTGTTATAATGACATGAAACCTTTTCATGTGGACAAAAAGTGATTAAATTGAAAAAAAAAAAGCTCTTCAGACAGTTTCATTTTTTTGAGGATATTGAAGGAAGTCCACTATCAAACTTCATAGAACTGCTTGCCAATATATCAAAATCTTTAGAAGCAATTAGCACCCTGTGGGTAGTTAGTATTCCCACAACCTGGCCTCTAAGAATTTCTTGCCAGTGGACCTGTAAAACCCAATTTAAAAGTACAATAGTATTAATAATAAAAGCCCTGATACTCTTCCATGCAATTTTTAATGCAATATTAGGAAATATTAACTTCAAGCCACAATAAGAGACAAATTGCTTTGTACAATCTGGGTTCAAACCATGGAACATCTTCCTCTTTTTCCTTTAAGAGTCACCATTTTGACTTGTAAATTAGTGCTTGGTACAATCGGTGTTTTGGCATGAAACTCTGAGCAAACTATTTTATTGGGCATTTCAAACATGTAGGTGCCACTAGGCACCACATATGACAAATGAAGAAGGAAAACCTTCTTGATTCAAGAAACACCACTTTGATGATTCTTCCAATGCACCCTGTGTCTGGAACCTGATTTGAACTGTGGTGTTCCTGTTTCAAGTTTAATCTGTTTTACCAGATACACTTTTTGAATATTAAAGTTGAACCGCCTATGTGGCACTGATGTGATAGCGTTTCATCAAAAATCTGTACAAGGCATGAGTGGATTCTATTGAGGCAATTAGGCATGAAGATAAAAAGCTTACACATGGAAGTCTTTGACAATCTTGATAGAAGAATAGTATCTCCATGGACCCACAGACAGGTAATAAGGGAAACAAGGAGGCTAGTGGATGAGGTTGAGGCTACTTACAAATGGATCAATAGGATAGCAAATGCAATGGCAGATTCACTTGCAAAGCAAGGGGTGCAAAGGGATCAATTGTTTTGGGCTAATCTATTATCCAAGTGTGGCTTGGCTTGGATTGCAAGCATGCACTAAACATTTCCTTTAATTAATCAAAGTTCTCTGGTTATCTATCAAAAAAAAAAGAAGGAATAGTATCTCTGGCGTTCAAAATTTCAGATTTGTGATTTGCTAATTGTATGCATAGTTGTTATCTCTGCTAGACATTTTTTATGGTAAGGTTAGAGCAAGCTATTAGAGCCCTAAAGGTTCTGGCTGCCTTCTACTTTTTTGTTTTTCTTAATCTTCAGTTTTCTTTATTAAGATTGCTGATATTGTGTCTTTGAGCCTTTGGTTAAGGTACCCAAGATGTCCTATTCTAACTGTAAGGTCCTGGCATTTTGCATTTGTTCAGAAAACCTTAATTTCTCAAATAGGTAAAGAAGGAACGAGAGAACCTAACAAGCAAACTTTTTTCTTTGATCAATAACATAATTTCATCAGAAATATTTAAAAACTACAAGATAGGGAGTGATAAACTTTTTTAACTCTCCATAGACAAAAAATTCTATTACAATTGAGCCTAAAACAATTGATTCCTGCCCACCCTTGCTAGGACATCAGCAAGACCATTTGCTTCCCTTTTAACCCAACAAGCAAACTTCTATGCTTTATAAGTGTGTTGTAGGGCAGTTAGTTGGGAGTGGGGGGGGGCTACAACTTTTTAATATAGCAATGACCTTTGGAGAGACCTGGCTACAACTATAATTAACTGACTCAAACTTTTATTCATCAAATAAGCTCTCCTAGTTTTAATTACAGTTTATCTATAAAAAAAAATTACTTACAGTTGTTTTAATTATGACTCAATATAAGGGCTTGGATCTCTCTTTACAAACTCCAAACCCAACTAGGAAATTGACTCGAAACAACTTTTAAGTTTTAATTCCTTTGGAACTAAGACAAAACCATTATCAATTAAAAAACAATGAAGAAATGGTAAGACAAACCCATTGGTAACCTGCAGGGATACTTAAGTAAGGATCTTAATTCCTAAGTGAATTCTAGTCACTTGTTACTAACCTTTGTAAAACTAAACAAACCAAAACAACTACAAGAGAGACAAATAAATAAAAATTGGGTTTATGGAATCTTATTCTTGTTGGATAGATAACTCAATTACCTATCTAATGACACCAAAATCATTCAAAAAGGACAATTTTTTGCCCCAAAGAAATAGGCTGAATGATAAATGGCCTCATCACAACATTAACTTTCAAAATTCTTAACTCTCTAAAATCTCATCATAGACCGACACCTTATCACTAAAATGGCCATAACTCCTTCAAAACATGTTGAGTTTATACCTTATCACTAAAACGGCCATAACTCCTTCAAAACATGTTGGGTTTATAAAATCTTCTTCTTGTTGGATAGATAAGTCAATTACCTATCTAATGACACCAAAATCATTCAAAAAAGGACAAATTTTGGCCCCAAATAAATAGGATGAATGATAAGTGACCTCAGTACAACATTGGGTTTTCAGAATTCTGAACTCTCTATAAAAAGCACTCTAAACTATTATGATCCTGTAAGATGATTTACTCTAACGGAGAAACTTGACTTTTTTCTTCTATGGTTTCTTTTCCTTCCTCCATGTATGGATCAGGTTGTTATTGCCATATGTAAATCCACCATGATTTATTAGTGACCATGAGAACTATCTTACAAAATAGTGTGTTGATCTCTTGCAACAAATTTGGTAATTTCAGTGTTTTAGAATTTTAGTATGTGGGTCAGTCCCCCATGAGCATTTTTTGATATAATTGATTGTATCTTTTCATGATTTATTATTGAATGAAGGTAAATGAATGAAACAAGAGGAGGCGTAGATGTCATGAAAGCCCAAGTCCAAGTTGGTTAATTGACTAGAACTAAGGTTTATATTTGATTCTTCTAAGAAGCTTCAGTGAATGCATATTCTGGAATTAGTTTCTATTTACCATAGCAACTAGTGGTTCAGGGAAATTCTCTGCCCAGAAGAGAAGCACTGGTAATCACTACAGTTGAGCCATTTTGAACAATTATAGAAAATCAGTTAAATACTAGTAATGAAACAAATGCCGGTATGTCATTATGGTTTTGTTTCCTGGGATGTAAAGAAGGGTATGGATCTCTTTAATCATTCAATCAATCTAGAAGCCAAGAAATTTATGATTAGGATTTGTCTGTGTACTTGATATTTAGTGCAGAAGGATGCTTGAATTTTGTATGATGGAGTTGTTGAATCCATTATAGATATATGCTTTACTTGAAATTGATAATGTTCATTAGGAAATGAAGTGAAAAATACTAGGATCCCATGTTGGTTATGAAAAACTGCTTCTTATTGTGTTCTGGAGTTTCTGACTGAGCTAGTTCTCAGCTGAAGTTATGGTATAATATCATTTTCTTTTAATAATTTTTTCTTGTTATAAACAAGAAAGATCATAAAAATCCGCTTCCACAGAATTAGTCAAAACATTTTTCCTTTGGCTCTGGTTATGCAGCAAGAATGATGGAGATATGGCATATGCATAATCTGATGACCATATTTTTTTTTTGTGTCAGGTTAGATAGATATAGTTCATACTCTAATGATTGTATATAGAGCAGTCCTACTCAGTCACATACTCAATGATGAGCCCTTTAATGATGGAGTTGTCTAACTCTGTTAGGTTTCAAAAGAGGATTAAAAAGTTAAGAGAGTGGTTTGATAGGTTGGCAAAGGTAACAAGGTTCTAGTCTTTTCATCCATTCTTCTGCAAAATTATTGTAATTTCTGCAATTTTCTGATTTTCTTGCAATTTTCTAAAATTTCTGCAAAACTTCAGGTATTTTCAAGCATTTTCTGCAATTTCCTGCAAATTTTCTGTAATTTCTATAATTTTCTGCAAATTTTTGTAATTTCTGCATTTTCCTGCAAAGTAAATGATATTTTCTGTAGTTTTTATAATTTTCAAGTAATTTCTGCGATTTTTGCAATTTACTGCAAAATTCCTGATATTTTCATGCATTTTTTTTCTAAATTCTTCTACAAAATTATTGTAACTTCTGCAATTTTCTAATTTTCGTGCAATTTCTGCAAAATTTCAGGTATTTTCATGCATTTTTTCTGATTTTTTTCTGCAAAATTATTGTAATTTCTGCATTTTTCTGATTTTCTTGCAATTTCTGCAAAATTTCAGGTATTTTCATGCATTTTTCTGCAATTTATTGCAAACTTTCTGTAATTTCTATAATTTTCTACAAAATTGTTGTAATTTCTGCATTTTCCTGCAACTTTTGCAATTTCTGCAAAATTTCAGGTACTTTCATGCATTTTCTGTAATTTTTATAATTTTCTGCAAAATTATTGTAATTTCTGCATTTTCCTGCAACTTTTGTAATTTCTGCAAAATTCCTAATATTTTCATGCCTTTTTCTGAATTCTTCTGCAAAATTATTGTAATTTCTGCAATTTTCTGATTTTCTTGTAATTTTTGCAAATTTTCAGGTTTTTTCATGCATTTTTTGAATTTTCTGCAAAATTGTTGTAATTTATGCATTTTTCTTGCAAAATTTCTACATTTTTTTTCAATTTCTGCAATTTTTGGGTATTTTCATGCATTTTTCTGAAATTTCTACAAAATTATTGTAATTTCTGCATTTTCTTGCAAAATTTCTGTAATTTCTGCACTTTTTGGTATTTTCATGCATTTTCTGCTTTTTTATTTTTATTAGGGGCAAATTTGGAAATCATGGTTGATTCCGATTCCAGCCTCTTCATGAACCAAGCAGCATCAATCGGAATCTGATTCTGATTCTTGTTTGAACCAAACAGGTAAGGGGACCCGACTTGTTTTCCCATCCCCGACAGGGACCCAACCTCCTTGACCTGATGGAGTCGAGGATGGGAATTATTTTAGTGGGGCGGAGACAGAGACGGGAATTAATAGGAATCCCCGATCAGGATCAGGGTCGGGGTCGGGGTCGGGGATGGGGATTGAGGTCCCCTCCCCGCCCCAACCCCAATATATATATATATATATATATATTAGATTAAATGCCCATTTGGGAATTGGGAGGGCTGAAACACAATGGCTTTGCAGTTTGGGCTTCGAGGTGGGCCTAATACGGATAGGTTATAAGCCTAATTTGGTGAAAAATCTGGAGAGTACTGTCAATCATTCATTTAAAGGGCTGTCTGCTTCAGTCTCCTTAACCAACTTAATTGAATCTTCAGTTCAATTTTATCAAATAGGCCCTAAATAAGGACTGAATAGTGAATAGAATAGTTATTGGGACTTAAATTGCACAATTTTCCAGGCTGGGCTCAAGCTGGGCCAGGCATGTGGTGTAAAACGCTGTGCCTTCCTGGCCGGGCTGCTGTGTACGCCCAAACCTGCAGCCTCCAGCGCGCAGCCCACAGTGTTGTCCAGGCCCGGATGAATAATCTGGAGTCTGGACTGAGCTATACTTGTATTGCATAATTAATTATATATTTCAACTTATAATTTATTTTGTTTTAAATAAATTAAGTTGTATTTGCCTATTTGGTACCGTTTTTACCTGAAGCATTTGGGGTTGGTTAATACAAATATGTGAGAAATGTATCTTATCGCATCCATGGGCGGGTTTTGGGTCTGATTTATTTTGTGTTGGGCTCGGGCTTCGGGCCGGGCCCATTCAAATTATGACAAAAGATAGGTACCTATTATTAAACTAGAAAATGCATGCATGGAATTGATCATTAAACGTTAAATTTGATGTTCTAACTATAAATAGCAATTTATATTCATCAATTCAAAAAGTTTCTCATAGAGAAAAAAAATCTAATCACAAGTTAAATAGTAGACTTTGCTTTAAGTTGAACAAAGTTTAATAAAAAATCAGTACCTAAATAAAACCTGATGAGGGTAATTTGGACGACCAATCAAAACGAGACACGTGGTGATTTTGAACCATCTAAAGACACTTTGGCGCCATGTGGGGACAGGTCCTATTGAGTCAAGTCTGACTAAACTAATCACAGCTTGACATGAATTTCGACCTAGGGAAGACTAGCAAGTCACCCCTCAACTAAGTGGAGCACATCACGGAGAACAAGCCGAGAATTTCGGGTGATGGCTTGACCTCCCCGACCTAGGCAGCCAATGACTTAAGTAGCCAGCCAACCTTTGGGGTACCGACCTACGTGGCGGGCTGTTCTTATCCGAGGACAATGGGCCAGTGCAGCGTGTTCCGAGGATAATGGGCCAGTAAGGGCTATCGCTCCCAAATATCTTGGACAAGACTTGGACCCCAAGGCCTATAAATAGGCACCTTCATACCTTGACAAGGTACGTGCGATTCAGTGCAATCAAACCTCTTGCTCTTAATCTGCTCTGCTTTTTGCTTCCTAAGCAATTCTTATCAATTTGGCTAACTTAAGCATCACAATGCTCACCCCGAGTCCAAACACTCGGGTACTCTGATCCTTTGTTCTTGCATATTAATCTACCGATCTCATCCACCGATCATTCGAGCTGTCCTCCAGTAAGGAATTCGGGTGATTCATGCTTCATCAATTGGCGCCATCTATAGAAACCTAAACAAAAAGCTAGTTCAAACTCTCACAGTTTTCTCTTAATTTCAAGATGTCTTTACCATCCCTAAAGAACAAACATGGCAAAGGAACCTCCGTTAGGGGGAAAAATTAGGTAGTTGAGCCCTCAATGGTTTCTTCTGGCATGGACCACCGTCAGTTCCAGGAACTGATGCAGTTTGTCCGCAATATGGACCTGTGCATGTAGTCTTGGGAGTAGAGCTTCACTGCTCTCGGGCCAATGCCGCCATAGTTGTTGCCATAGACTTAGCTTCAGAACTAGAACCAGGCCCATAATGTCCATAGGTTGGTCACCCCACTAGAGGACAGGTGCCGACCCACCAACGTCTCAGAGAACCTAGCAAGGACCCAAACTTTCGAGGCTTGAGGTGCTACTTTCATCCCCACTGAGGGGACTAGTAAGCCAACCACCTCGATCAGGTCGAACAACACTACTTCAGCATCAAGGTCCAGGCGGAACAAGTGTAGGAGGTGCCCTAGATGCGAGCCTGTCGCGGGCCGGCTTGGTCCTAGGGTGGAGGATCGTCAATCGAGCCTGCCTAGAGACCAGGAGGCCAGCCGGTCAAACACATCAACCGTGCCACAGTTCACCCAGGCTACACCCTTAGTGGCCGAGATCCTTGTTGAGCCCCGACCTAGGAACTTTAAGGCCCCAAATCTAGAGACCTATGATGGAATGATGGACCTAGTTGATCACATCGACAACTTCCTTGCCATCATGCAACTACACGGAGCGAACAAGGTGAGCTTGTGCCTCACCTCCCCAAATACCTTCTGCCAAGTGATTTAAATGTCGTATTTTGGCCGAGCCCGAGCTTCATCAAAACCTAGGACCAACTCGTTAACTTATTCACCACTAGAAGATGCCACCCGAAGACTACTGATCACCTTATGACAATCTACTAGAAATCCGGCAAGGACCTTAGAGAGTACGTGTGAAGGTTTAATCTGGAATCCCTACAAATCCAAAACCTTGACCCTATTGTATAGATGACGATAGCAATCCATGGCATTCGAGACCCTTTCTTAAGGAGGTCACTTATGAAGAACCCCCAAAGAACATGGGGGTGTTCCTCAAGTGAGATCAAAAGTACATGAAGGCTAAGGAGATGTTTCGTGCACAAGAGGAGCTCACCAGAGAGTCGACAAAAGGAAGGAACAGGACGATGACCAGGGTGAGAGTAGCAGTAAGCGCAACAGAAGAAACAATAGGTTACCAGATCATCACCTTGCCACTCTAGGTTGTCTCCCCATCGCTCTAAGTCGCTGGCCCGACACTCCATGACTCCCCTGTAAAGTACAAGAACTAAACTCTGTTGAACACAAGGAGGGGTGAAATCCTGATGGAGATCAAGTCAACTGACTACCTCAAGTGGCCACCTCGTATGAAGGGAAATCTGGCCAATATAAACCAAGACCAACATTGCCACTTCCACAAAGAGAAGGGGCATGACATTGAGAATTGTTGGAACTTGAAAGATTTGATCGAGGAGCTTATTTGGCGAGGATATCTCAAGAAGCTTGTCAAGGAGGATCGAATAGTTGAGAGACCCACTAAGCAACCAGCCCCAACCAAACGAACGACCACTTCGTGGGGTGATTAACATGATTACTGGTGGGTCAATAGTAGCGGGCTATCACTTGTTCGTAGGAAAAGCATCGATGTGTGACCTGAGCGTCAAGTAGGAG
>NW_010729222.1:289222-307361 GCF_000365185.1 Nelumbo nucifera | reverse complement strand
ATAATAATAATAATAATAATAATAATAATAATAATAATAATAATAATAATAATAATAATAATAATAATAATAATATTAATATTAATATTAATATTAATAGTAATATTAATAACAAAATTATACAAAATAATAGATATAATAAAAATATTATATATATAATATTTTTATTTTTATATATAATAATAACTAATTATTATAATTTTTAATTTTTTTTAAATATCAAATAAAATATTTTTTATATATAATTTTTTTATTTTTATAAAACATTTTTCTCAATTCAAGTTTGAGCCAAGCCGAGCTCGAGCTTACAAGATTTTGACTTGAGCCGAGCATGAGCTCAAGGTTCTAGCTCGAAATGAGCTCTAACCTCATACTACGTTGCCAAGCTAAGGCCAAATAGCTAGCTATACGGCTCGGCTCAACTTTAATCCACCCCTAGTTGTAGAGGTCGGACCTCATCACTACTGACGTACCACTAGTCGATTTCAATGGAGAGGTTGTCCAACCTCTGGGAAGGATTAACTTATCGGTTACAGTGAGGTCTACATCATACAGGATCATGTTTAACCATAGTTTTCTAGTCATTGATACATCATCACCTTACAATGCCATTCTTGGTCGCCCCATTTTGCATACACTCTGAGCTATGGTATCCACATAACTCTTGGCCATGAAATTCCCCCACCAAGAACAGAGTTGGAGTAATGCGTGGGGACCGGTCAGAGTTGTGGAAGTGTTATGTGGCGGCCTTGAAAGGCAAGGCAAAGCAATCGCTAACGGTCAACCTAGAGCTGCTCCCAGTGTCCAGCGAGGATAGAGCTCGCCCTATAGAAGATGTCATCCTAGTGTTGGTTATAGATACTGAGCTCAAGAAGACAGTCTAGATCAGATCCTAGCTTGAGGAACCTCTACGCTTCGAATTGACCAATAAGGTAGAGAAAAAGGAACTTCAGCCCGGAGCAGTGGAGGACCATTGATGAAGAGGTCGAGAAGCTCCTCAATGCTGACTTCATCAAAGAAGTGAGTACCCAAGTTGGATAGAAAAAGTGGTGCTCGTAAAAAGAAGGCAAATAGGAAGTGGCGTATGTGCATCGACTATATCAACCTCAATCGAGCTTGCCCAAAGGATAGCTTCCTACTCCCCATAATAGATAGATTGGTAGGCACCACCTCGGGGTTTGAGCTGCTAAGCTTCATGGGCGCCTATTCTGATTACAACCAGATCCAGATGGATCCAACAAACCAAGAGAAAACAACTTTTGTAACTGAAACTGATTTATATTATTATAAGGTCATGCCTTTTGGGCCGAAGAATGTCGGGGTGACTTACCAGCATCTTGTGAACAAAATCTTTTCAAATTTGATTGAAAATAAAGTACAATTTTACATAGATGATGTGACTGCAAAAAGTAAAAACTCTAGTTCTCTTATCGCCGATTTAACCAATGTGTTAGTCATATTAGGAAAATACAATCTAAAGCTCAACCCGAACAAGTATGTCTTCAGAGCCACGTCAGGTAAGTTCATTAGCTATATAGTCACCCAACGTAACATTGAAGCAAGCCTCAAGAAAATTAAGGCAATAATAGACATGCAACATTCGAGGTCCATAAAAGAAGTCCAAAGGATAATAGGTTAGATAGCTGCCCTTAGCCGTTTCATGTCAAGGTCGGCAAGGCAGTGTCTTCCATTCTTTTAAGTCATAAAAATGGTAAAGGATTTTGAATGGACCGAGGAGTTCTAGCTCGCTTTCGATGAGCTTAAGTGGTACCTCAACTCGCCACTATTATTGATAAGGCTAGAGCTTGGAGACAAACTCTAATTATACTTCTTTGCTAGTGACAAGGTAGTTAGCTCGAGATTGGTTTCGAACGTTGATAAAGTGCAATGACCTGTTTACTATGTAAGCAAGGTCTTACATGTAGTCGAGACCAGATACCTGGAAATCAAGAAACTCGCCTTCGCGGTAATCATATAAGCTCATAAACTACTAGTGACAAGGTAGTTAGCTCGAGATTGGTTTCGAACGTTGATAAAGTGCAATGACCTGTTTACTATGTAATCAAGGTCTTACATGTAGTCGAGACCAGATACCTGGAAATCACGAAACTCGCCTTCGCAGTAATCATATAAGCTCATAAACTACGTCTTTACTTCCAAGCCCATACCATCATCATCTTCACCAATAGACCCCTTCGCTAGGGCTGTTCAAAAGAAGGTCCAACCCAACCAATCCGACCAACTCGGACTGACCCAACCCGAGTCGGTCGGGTTTTCATCAGCACTAGTCAGTTTCGGGGTGGGAAAATTCATAAACCGACCCGAACCGAACATAACCAATTAGTCTTCTAGTTCGGTAGTTCCTACTTAACTGGTCTTCTAGTTCCTACTTAACTAAATTGTATCTATCCTAGTTTCTAAAGTCTTTTACACCAAATAGGCAACCCATTAGGCAATTACAATTAGAATTAGGTGTCATTTTTTACCTAAATTGTATCTATCCTAGTTTCTATAGTCTTTTACACCAAATAGGCAACCCATTAGGCAATTACAATTAGAATTAGGTGTCATTTTTTACCTAGATTAGAATTTAGAAAGTTTCTTGAAATATAAATATTTCAGCCTTCTTTCTATAAAACAATATGACTTTCTATTTTATTGTTAACTTTTATTGATAACTTTTGTCTTCTATTAGAATTAGGTGTCTTTTTTTACATACATTAGAATTTAGAAAGTTTCTTGAAATATAAATATTTCAGCCTTCTTGCTATAAAACAGTTTGACTTTCTATTTTATTGATAACTTTTGTCTTCTCTTCTAATCTCTAACTTGGTCCGCCCCCCTCAAGTCTTCAACTCAAGACATCATTTGATTTTTGAACTTGGCTCTCCCAACTCTCCCATCTTCTCAAATAAACTCCCTTCTAGTTCTAGCCTTCTCTGTCCTTTTTGTACAGGAGCAAAATCGAAACTGACCCAAACCGACTCAAACTGACTAGGTCGGTTTTGCCTATCAGTGGGTCGGTTTCGGTTTCCACCTCAAGTAACTTGACCAGGTCGGGTCGGTTGGGAAAACCCCAGTAAACTGATCCAACCCGACTCGTGAACAGCCCTACCCTTCGCCAAGTGTTGTAAAAGCCATAGGTCTCAGGAAGACTGACGAAGTAAGCCATTGATCTCAGCAAATATGACATCCAATTCAAGCCATTCCCAGCAATCAAGGCACAGGTCCTAGTAGACTTTGGGGCCAAATGTACCTTCAGCCTGCCAACCTTGGTACTGGATGAGCCCGCATCCATCACATAGGCATCCACTAGTGCAAAAGCATCCCTCAAGTATGATGAAGAACCTTGGATCCTCCATGTGGACATCTCATTGAACCGAAGAGGCATCAGAACTAGTCTGATTTTGCTAGGACTCGATGAGGTGAAGCTGGAGTATGCCTTGCGGTTTAGATTCCAGGCATCCAATAACAAGGCCCTCATTGCAGGCCTATCTCTTGTAAAGGAGGTTGGTGCAATGAACATGGAGGCATGCAGTGATTCCTAGTTTGTGGTGAACTAGGTGAACAGACACTAGGGAGCCCGTTAGTTGACAATGTTGAAGTACTTAGCAAAGGTGCATAAGCTAATCAGATAGTTCAATTCCTTCAGCATTCATCAGATATCGAGGTCTGAGAACGCTTAGGCCGATGCGCTTCCAATGTTGGCCAGCTCCACAGACAATACCAAGAGGGTGGTTTACGTAGAAGACCTGTCACACCCTAGAATAGAGAAAAAGGCAAATGAGGAGGCTACTCCTATGCAGGTTGTAGAGCCGAGCTGGATAAATCCGCTTCTCGAATACCTGCACCACAAAGCGTTGGCCTCAAATCGGATTGCAACTTGAAATTGAATGCAAGGCAGCTAATTACGTTATAATTGGCAAACAGTTGTACAAGAAGTTGTTTACCCTTCTTGCGATTTCTCAAACCTAGCGAAACCGAGTACATGCTCTGCGAGATCCATGAGACTTTGTGGTGAACACTTGGGGGGAAGGGTGCTTGTTCAGGAGGCCCTTTGATAGGGCTACTACTGGCTGATAATGAAGGTAGATGTAATCCAGTTTGTGCAGCATTATGATCGATGCCAGTGACACACCAACATACCTCGACAACCGGCAGCTGACTTGTAGTACCATACTAGCCAGTGGCATTTTGTCCAGTGGGGGATAGATGTCCTTGGTCCCTTCCCACTAGCAACAGGGTAGAGGAGGTACTTGGTCATGGCTATGGATTACTTTACCAAGTGGGTTGAGGCCGAGCTGCTAAAGGCCATCATGGCCTAGAACATCTAGAACTTCTAGATGGGAAGTAATTCAAGGACATCATGTTTTAAGATTAGTGTACCGAGTTGGGGATCAGACGGAATTTCACCTTGGTCGCCCACCCCCAGGCGAATGAGCAAGCTGATGTCACAAATAGGGTCATCTTGTGAGGCCTGAAAGCTCGGTTTGCCTGAGCTAAGGGCCTGTGGGTTGATGAGCTCCCCAACATCTTATGGGCATATCTGACGATGAGCAAAACAATAACTAGTGAAATTCCGTTCAACATCAAAGTCAAAAGGTGTTGCTTCCAAGAAGGCAGCCTCATGCTTAGGAAGGTCATGGTGCCCAATTCGGGTGCGGGAAAGCTCAATCCTAATTGGGAAACTCCCTACAAGGTGACTACAGTATTGGAACTGGGGACTTGCAAGCTCAAAACCCTCGAGTGGAGACAAGTCCCATGTATGTGGAATGCTGACAACCTAAAGAGGTATTACATTTGAAGTTCCGAGCTCTTAAGTCGAAACTAGGGAAAATTTAACTAAGTGTTGAAGGCAATAGCTCGGTGATTCCAAGCTACGACCTATGCGACCATCCGCTCATGCAACATGGTTCGACCGACCCACTCTTAGCATCTTGGTTCATTCAAAGCGGATCTCAACCTACTATAAGCACATCGATTCGCAAAATCTAAAGCCAACCTCTACTAAGCACATCGACATCTGTTAGTGTAGGGTATTTTTGCCCTTATGCTGAGGTTGCTAATCTGTAATATTATATTAGAACTAGTGTCCCTCACTTAAATAAGGGCACTTGTGTCTTTTCCATTATATTAGTAATATAAAACATGTCTGGCCGAATGGGAGAAGTAATTTTTTCCCTAATTCAAACCAGACTTTTCTTCTCTCATTTTCTCTTCCTTTCTCTCTCTCTTTCTTTCTTCTTTCTTCTTCTCTCTTCTTGGTTGTTATCAAACTAACAGAACTCAAAGGTAGGCCGAATTATAATATGGTATCAGAGCTCAACTAAGCAACTCGGATCTACCTAGATTTTTGTTTTCTGTGCACTCCATCTAGGGTTTTCTCTTGATTTCTCTACCATTGATTGGAGATAAGGGAAAGGGCTAAAAGGGAGTGGTCACCCTCTTCCCTTGGAGGTTTCTATGCCTTCAGTTGTATTGTTCATGGTCGGTTATTGTGGTCTCTAAGAAGCCCTCCCCTAATCGATGAAGTGAAGAGGGCTGATTCGTGCGGTGCAGTGGGTGTCTTGTGTGGACTGATTTTCTTCTTGTGTGGTTTGTTTTTCAGGTGATGAGGTAAGAGTTTTCTATGCATATTTTTGTTATGAATCAAATAGGAAGAATGTTTCAGATCTTATGATGGGATTTCAAACTATGTGTGCTAGGGTTTATGCTATTTTTTTTTTTGTGATTCGAAGGGGGAGTGATTCTCATATAGTGGTGAGATTTCAAGTAGTCGTAGGGTAGGGTTTGTGGTGTAAGGAGTACAACCTTCAACAATAACAAGTGCTGAAAAAAGTGTGATTAGTGTGATCAAGTAGTGTGTAGTGTGCTGAATTCAATAATAATAGAATTCAACAATGGGAGATAACAGTGATTGAAAATCTAATGTGATAATACCTGCTGACTACCTAAATGTTCAAATGACCTCCATTAAACCGAATGGAGAGAATTATGTACCTTGGGCTAAATCTGTAGAAGTTTTTCTGAAGGTAAAGAAGGTGAAACACATAAGGGAGGAGAAACCCTCCACTGATTCTCATGAGTATGAAGACTAGGAACAAGAGGATGCACAAATTATCACGTGGTTATGGAACAGTATGGAACCCAAGATTAGTGTAAATTTCATGTTTCTTGACACTGCCAAAGATGTGTGGGACCTATGCTAAGAAGTTGTATTCTGGTCAAGACAATACAACCAAAGTATATCAGCTGTATCAGGAATACTTTAATCTGCAAMAGGGCAATCAGAGTCTTGAGGAGTACTATGCTAGTATGAGAAACATTCGTAATGAGTTGGATGTTTATCACCCCCTCACTTCTGATGTCAAAATTCAGCAACAACAGAGAAAACAACTTGATGTGACTCGATTTTTGGTGGGGTGAAATCTGAGTATGAACCAGTGCGGGCTCAAATACTAGAAGGGTCAGCTCTCCCTTCCTTAGAAGAGGTGTTTGCTCAACTTCATATGACTTCCATTGGATCTACTGAGAACTCTAATGTCTCAGATAGATCAGCCTTTGTAGTGTCAAGGGGCCGTGGTGTTAGAGGTGGTAGCAGTGGTCCGGTATATGGCCAGAGTGGTGGTGGTGGACCTACATATAACCGTGGTGGTGGTCGTATTGGAGGTAGCGATTTAGGGGGAGCCCGTGGCAAAGGATGAGGCTCGGGTCCAAGGAGATGTACTCATTGTGGTATGGATGGACATACCATTAATTATTGCTATGACTTGCATGGTCCACCCTCAACTTGGGCCAATCATGCCATGACTAGTGACACTAGTTTCAGACAGGAGAATCATTCAGCTGATCAGATGCCTCCTACATCCACAAATGTTCTCGGGAAGGAGATGGTGAGTGTTCCCCATGATGAGTATGAGAGGTTTGTCCAATTCATATCTCAGCAGAACACGACTACTTTCGCTCATTCAGGTATGGCTTGTTTGGCATCCACGCCCAATCCCTGGATTATTGACTCTAGAGCCTCCGATCACATGACTAGAACTCCATGTGTGTTTTCTTCCCACTCATTGAAAGGATGAGAGATCCATCTTATGGATGGCTGAACCCTGCAAGAAGGTATGACAAAATTTCAAAAATTTCTCTCCCACCTGGGAATCACATTCCCTATTTTAGAAAATCTGCATTTTCAATGATCAATCTTGAACCAAGAACCGAACCAGATCTGAAACCAAAAGTTAGAGAGGGATATACCTGATACGAAGAAACAGTATCCTCCAATGAAGGTGTTCATGCCCAAAGAAGTCTCCAAAGACTGCTCCCACTAAAGATGATATAGTGTAGGGTGGAGCAGAATCAGTAGTGTTCTTCCCAAGAACCGAATCCTTCAGCAAGAATTTGATGGAGGCTGTGAGCACGACTTCAGATCAGCCTTTCTCCAAAGACTGATATCAAGAACTATTCTTGATCGCTCCTACAAAACTAGAGATTGAACTGGTAATAGGCGGCAACTGGAGGAGAACGCAGGGAGAAGATGGCGTAGTCACACTGTTGTTGTCTTTTCTCTGTGTGATCTGAAATCTTATCTCTGGGATTTGGGGGTGATCTGAATGGTTTGCCCCCTCCTTCTTTTATAGACTTAAAGAGATCAACTCCTAATCCCATTAGGAGTTTCCTGATTCAAATCCTTATTTGAATCTGGACTCTCTTTAAGTGATAAGGATAAGTTCTTATCTTATTTTCAAATTAGATTAGCTCTCTCCTAATCTCATTAGAAGGTTTCCATATCCAAATCTCTATTTGGATCTAGACTCTCTGAGTGGATAGGGTAAGACCCTATCCTATCTGCTGATCCAAATTCCATATCCGCCCCTCTTTAATTAGTTTAACTAACCAGTTCGAAATGGGCTTTAGGCCCAATAAGTCTTATGTGCTCAGTGGCTTTCCAAACTACTGTCCAGTTGGGCTTCTTTGTATGACGTGGGACCCAAACATTGATCTACACATCAACCACATGGGTATAACCTAGCCTCTGTTACAAGGCCTGACCAAATTCACTGTTATGGGCAGTGAACCCCTAAGTCCATTACATGGGCTCTTAATCGGCCCAACATTTACACTAAGTGGTCCCTGGGCCAAGCCACCTTATAAAAACCCAAGGACTGTGGGCAGATGCAAGATTAGCCCATCAGGTATTACCCTCAATGGTCTTACACTTAACATCTCAGCCCATAATGATCAAACACTACCCGACAAGAGATGATCTCTCCCTCAGCTGCAAGGAACAGTGTTGCACTCTCTACTCACATGGATCCTGGGAATTAAAACATTTTGCAAACAATTTGAATCCGTAATATATATGTATATCTTTATATAAATATATTTTGCAAAAACAATTTCCAACGATTGAAATCGCCTGCCGACAGTCTTGGTTTCCATCAGAGAGAGTGCATCCCCGATCATTACCTTTGTCCGACAAAGGGGTTAATCCTGTCACTATGATCACCCACTTAGATGAATTCTCAGACTGTCCCAACATACCTAGGTTTTGACCCCTTCTAATGATCTCACTGATTGGCATATCAAAGACAGCTCAATCCGACACCTAGTGCAGTATCATAATCGAGTCTATGGGCCAGGTGTAACTTTCCAGTTTTTCCCATCAATCTCCAAGGTTTAGGAAAATACTGGAAATCTGGTCTGATTCAAGGTTTCAAGTAAACCTACACTGTATGTACCTCGGGTCTCACCCTGGCAGTTGAGACAGGCCACCCCAACACTTGGCGGCACATCAGTGTTAGCCTTAGCAGGATAAATCTCCCCAGACTTATCCAACGGCTGTGAACATTCTAAACTAATACAAGTCTCATAAGTGTCCAGTTTAAGGGTATTACATAGAAACACACCACAATAACACGAATCAAATATGTACTTTATCCATTTACAATAAATGTCATAATGTACATCAATCTGATTGAGCTAAGGGCATACACTGTCTAACAGCTCCCACTTGCACTTAGGTCCAATCTAGTATAAGCCGGAGTCTCATGCTTTCCACGTGTTTCTCAAGTACTTTTTGTGTGAGTGGCTTATTCAACGGGTTTACTACATTCTCCGTTGACGCTACCTTCTGAATCAGGACGTCCCCTCTACCAACAATCTCCCGCAGTACATGGTACTTCCTCTCGATGTGCTTCAACTTCGAGTGTGCTCGTGGCTCCTTAGCTTGAGCTATAGCTCCATTGTTGTCACACAACAACGGGATGGGTGATGTGCTGGACAAAGCTACTCCCAATTCATGAATGGACTTTTTCATTCACACGACTTCTTTTCCATCTTCACTTGCGACAATGTATTCATCTTCGGTTGTAGAATCTGCCGTGACCCCTGTTTGCTATTTTTCCAGCAAACAGCACACGATCCTATCGTGAAAACATACCTAGATGTAGAATTTCTATCATCTGGATCCAACTGGAAATCGGCATCAGTATACCCCTAGATCTGTAGTGAGCTACCATCGAATACCACACAAAACTCTTTTGTCCTTCAAAGGTACTTAAGTATATTTTTTATAGCAGTCCAATGCTCCTGCCCTGGGTTAGCCTGAAATCTGCTTACCACACTCACTGCCTGAGCAATGTCAGGACGAGTGCACAACATGGCATACATGATGCTCCCTACGGTTGAGGCATAGGGAATGTCCTTCATGCCCTCAATCTCCTCAAAAGTCTTGGGAGACATCTTCTTGGAGAGAGTGACTCCATGCCTAAAAGGAACATTTCCCTTCTTGGAGTTCTCCATGCTGTATCTCTTGACTATTTTGTCAATGTAAGCAGATTGGGATAATCCTATTATCCGCTTCGATCTATTTCTATAGAGTCGAAGACCCAGTATATAGGGGGTTTCTCCAAGATATTTCATAGAGAATTGCTGTGAAAGCCATACTTTCACTGTAGTCAACATTCCTACATCATTCCCAATGAGCAGGATGTCGTCCACATACAGAACCAAGAACGTAACCTTGTCCCCACTGGACTTCCTGTAAACACAGGGCTTATCCGGATTATGCTCAAAGTCAAACTTTTTAACAGTAGAGTCAAACTGGATGTTTCAACTCCTAAAAACTTGCTTAAGTCCATATATGGATCTATTTAATTTACGTACCATGTGTTCTTGACCCGCAGCTATGAAACCTTGCGGTTGCTACATATAGATGTCTTCAGTAAGATCTCCATTCAAGAACGCAGTTTTGACATCCATTTGCCAAATCTCATAGTCATGGTATGCTGCTACATCTAACAGGATGCTAATGGATTTAAGCATGGCACCGGCGAAAAGGTTTCTCATAATCGATGCCCTCTTTCTGAGTATACCCTTTTGCCACCAGACGAGCCTTGTAGGTCTCAACCTTACCATCGGGGCCCTTCTTCCTCCTATAGATCCATTTGCGACCAATTGCTTTTACCCTAGGGGGTGGATCTATTAGAGTTCAAACTCCATTAGTCTCTATTGAGTCCATCTCATCTCTCATGGCATCTACCCACTTCAAGGAATCTATGTCCAACATAGCTCTTGTATAAGTCACGGGATCCTCCTCACAAGTCATAGTTTATACCAGGTAACTATCCTGGTCATAGCCAAAACGAACTAGAGGCCTGGATACCCGGGTAGATCTTCTAAGTTGGTCACTACCTAGAACTTGTGGGACACCTCCCACTACTCCTGAGCTCTCCTCATCAAGAACAACTTCCTAATGATGATTGTTCAGGATGTAATCATCCTTCAAGAAATGAGCATTCCGACTACATAACACATTCTGTTCTCCTAGGTCTTAGAATAGGTAACCCATAGAGCCCTTAGGGTAGCCTACGAATAGGCAACGCCTAGTTTTGGATTCCAATTTGTCCGCACTCATTCTTTTAATGTGCGCAGGACAACTCCAAACCTTCAAGTGTCTAACACTTGGTTTCTTTCCGATCTAAAGTTCATATGGAGTATTCGGAACTTATTTGGTTGGAACCCGATTCAACATGTATATCGCAGTCTCCAATACGAAACCCCAAAAGGATGTGGGCAACTCTGAGTGTACGAGAAGTGACCAGACCATATCCAATAAGGTCCTATTCCTCCTCTCTGAAACACCGTTAAGTTGTGGTATAGCAGGAGGAGCTAACTGTGATACTATCTCGTTGACCTTCAAGTAGTCATTGAATTCGTCAAAAAGATATTCACCACCTCAATCCGATCGAAGGGTCTTAATTTCTCTCCCTAACTGTTTATCAACCTCTTGTCTGAACTCCTTGAACTTTTCAAAGGATTCGAACTTGTGTCTCATTAGGTACACGTAACCATATCGAGAGAAATTATCGGTAAATGTAATGAAATACACGTGCTGGTTACGAGTCCTAACACTCAGGGGACTACATACATCAGTATGTATTAGGTCAAGCGTGCCTGTTCATCTTTCAGGCTTACCGTTAAATGGTCGTTTCGTCATCTTACCCTGAAGGMAAGGCTCACAAGTGGGAAGATCTTCTATAGTTAGAAAATCCAAAGGACCATCCTTTACCAACCTTGTGATACGATCAATACTGATATGGCCAAGTCGTTAATACCATAGGCACGTGGGATTAAATGTATCACATATTATTTTCTTGGGGATATCAATCGACGTAGTTTCGGCTATGTTAGTTTCTAGAGAAGGATGTAGAACATAGAGACCAATCTCAAGTTCTCCGTATGCAATGAATCTGTTATTTCTTTTAATAGTAATCRTATTACTAAAGAAGACAGAATATCCATTCATACACAGTTTTGAAACAGAAATCAAATTTCTTCTCAAATTTTGTACATAAAGACAATCTTTCAGTACAATTGAACCTTCTCTAAAAATTAATTCTACGGTTCCTATGGCCGCAGCTGCAGCACTTGCAGAAGTCCCCAAGTAAAGAGTCACCTCTCCTTCACTTAGCCTACTGCTTACCTTGAACCCTTGCAGTGAATTACACGCATGATTTGAAGCCCCGGAGTCAATACACCAAAATGCAGAAGTTACTAACAAATTGATTTCTATGACACAGGATTCGAAATTACCTTTCTTGGATTCTAGGTATTGAGGACAGTTCCTCCCAGTGGCCGGTCTGCTTACAAAAATGACAAGCATCAGATGCCTTTTCTTTCCTCTGCTTCTTGGGTTTGGTGGCCTTCTTCTAGGGCTTTCTCTTTGCCCTCCTTTTCTTGTCCTTCTTGCCAGTTTCGACGAGCATGGCTAGGGGCTCATCCTTCTTGGTCAGTTCTTCAGCCCTCTGCAACATATTGTTGAGTTCCTGAATGCTGACATTCAGCTTATTCATGTTATAGTTCATGATGAACGAATTTAAGGATGGAGGAAAAGAGTTGAGAATGGCGTCTATCTGGGTCACATGATCCAGCCCGGATACAAGAGCCTCAAGATCATTGATGTAGCCCATCATCCAAAGACAATGGTCATGAACTTGCTGGCCCTTGGACATCTGTGCGATCATGAACTATTTCAAGACCTTTTGCCGAGTAGAATGATTTTGCTCTTCGTACATTGTCTTTAAACTATCCAATATGTCCTTGGCAAGTTCGATCTGATTAAATTGCCTCTGTATCGGATTGTCTAGGGAGGCAATGATGTAGCACCAGACGAGAGAGTTTTTCTCCTCCCATTCTTGATAGTCCCTTCTCTGGGCCTCTGAAGCCCTATCTCCCGGATGTTTCGGGGTAGGATTCTTAGCCACCTTATCCAATTTCTTAGAGGTCAAGACTAGCATTAGGTTATGGTACCAATCGGAATAGTTTGGGCCCTTAAGCTTATTGTCGTCCAAAAGCTTCGCAAATTGCCCGTTTGCCATTTTCTGATAAAAGAGCAAACATTAGGCCACAACCTAATTTGATTTATGTTATCTACATAAATATGACTTTTAATCTATGTTCCATTCTCATTTATTCATCTCTGAGATTTCCCTCCTATCTTAGTGATGGAGACTGCGAATTGTCTCTGGAAATGTGGGAAATTACATAGGGTGCATGAAGCCAACTGTTTCAGHTGCATAACCCCACCACCTTTCTGTGAATGATCATATCCACTCATCGTATGAGCTTTCCCTTTGGCCTCTATCAGACAAGGTTCATTGCTATTTTAGGTTAAACCTTTCTGTCCAGTGAATGCTCACCCATCATATTCGTGAATGCCAAGGTACCGTGAGAGAGTCTTCCATTTTCTGGTAAGCCCCTCCAACATCGGTCTATGACACCCTATCATCTTATGAAACACTCTGACAGATCCAACAGCAAATGGATAGCCCAATTTTATGGTGTGTTTCCTCATTACTGAAGGACCCATCTTCATGCTAATGATGGAAGGCCTTTAGCGAGTTCATCATATGAATCTCCCTATCACATGCACTCATATTTTAGGAGGGAACAAAAGTTATGCCCTATTTTAATTTAGGTCAAACCAAAGTGGCTCCCATTGGCTTTAATAAAGCCAGATTTAGGTGGGCCCTAAACGGTTAGGGTTCTGCACGGTTCCTCTTAGGGGAGGTGTGGGGCCCACCACGAAGGGAGATCATCCAATGATCTTTAAGGACACCATGGCAATGATGTGCATTCAGCCATGTTGTGCGCAAGAGCCACTATCGTATCTGCATGAGCCAAGTACTTATGGCCCATGTACGTAGCACATCACACATCCATACATCACATGCAGGGATAAAATTGATCCAATCAATTAATATCTATAAAGCCCATTATTAAAGCCCATTTTCATCCATAATATTATTGATTAATATTATCTAGGTATATGGGCTGAATAGCAGTTAGCAGTTCGGCCCATATAGCTTTTCTGCAATTGGTGGACTTTAGCAGTTTTAACTCCTTAAAACTGGGCCTTACAGGTGTGGGCTGAATTAAGTCTCACAATTAAACATCAATCCCTTCACCCAAAAGTGGGAAATTAGGGCTGAGAATAGCCCCCATTGAACCATAGATTCAGTCCAACCAGTTTGGTCTAATCTGGTTCGAATGGGTCTAGGGTTTGATTTTTAATTCAAGAAAATAATATGAAATTAAATTTACTGATTAAAGAATAAACAAGAATCAGTAACAGGGTTGTTCTCACATCTCAAACCTGCAAAACAATCGTTAGATCACAGTTTGCAGTTTCATAAACTGCAAATCGTAGATAGCGATTTCCCCATCTACGAATTCTCCTTCTCCAGTGCATGCAGCTTCGATCTTGAATAAAATAAAATACAAAAACCATAATTTTCTACTAATATTACATTAGATCGAATACCTATACATTCAGTCCAAAAAAATAAAAAAATAATTAATTACAGACCAGAATGTAAAAATCTGCAAATTACAGATATCCTACGCCAATAAAGATTTCGATCTCCTTTGTACGAACAACCCATAAATCAAGAAAATCATAAAGAACAATTCTAAATATATTCCAGATTTATAAAAATTAATTTCAGATCATTCGCCCTTTAACTGGGAACCGATTTCCCAGAAAAACCCTAAGCTGCGCAAATCGGGTAGAACGCCTTCTGCCCATTTGCGCAGGTTCAGATCTAGTCTATTTCGGTTCAAGATTTGAACCATGGCTCTGATATCACTGAAGGGATGAGAGATCCATCTTATGGATGGCCGAACCATGCAGGAAGGTAGGGCGAAATTTCAAAAATTTCTCTCTTTCACCTAGGAATCACATTCCCTGTTTTAGAAAATTTGCATTTTCAATGATCAATCTTGAACCAAGAACCGAACCAGATCTGAAACCAAAAGGTAGGAGAGGGATATACCTGATACGAAGAAACAGTATCCTCCAATGAAGGTGTTCACGCCCAAAAAAGTCTCCAAAGACTACTCTCACTGAAGATGATACAGTGTAGGGTGGAGCAGAATCAGCAATGTTCTTCCCATGAACCGAATCCTTCAACAAGAATTCGATGGAGGCTGTGAGCACGACTTCAGATCAGCCTTTCTCCAATGACTGATATCAAGAACTATTCTTGATCGCTCCTACAAAACTGGAGATCAAACTGGCAGTGGGCGGCAACTGGAGGAGAACGCAAGGAGAAGATGGCGCAGTCACACTGTCAATGTCTTCTCTCTATGTGATCTGAGATCTTATCTCTAGGATTTGGGGGTGATCTTAATGGCTCGCCCCCTCCTCCTTTTATAGACTTGAAGAGATCAACTCCTAATCCCATTAGGAGTTTCCTGATTCAAATCCTTATTTGAATTTGGACTCTCTTTAAGTGATAAGGATAAGTCCTTATCTTATCTGCAGATTAGATCAGCTCTCTCCTAATCTCATTAGAAGGTTTCCAGATCCAAATCTCTATTTGGATCTAGACTCTCTGAGTGGATAGGGTAAGACCCTATCCTATCTACTGATCCAAATCCCAGATCCACCCCTCTTTAATTAGTCTAACTAAACTAGTTCGAAATGGGCTTTAGGCCCAATAAGTCTTATGTGCTCAGTGGCTTTCCAAATTGCTGCCCAGTTGGGCTCCTTTGTATGGCATGGGTCCCAAACACTGATCTACACATCAGCCACATGGGTTCAACCTAGCCTCTGTTACAAGGCCTGGCCGAATTCACTATTATGGGCAGTGAACCCCTGAGTTCATCACATGGGCTCTTAATGGACCCCACATTTATACTAAGTGGTCCCTAGGCCAAGCCACCTTATAAAACACAGGGACTGTGGGCAGATGCAAGATTAGCTCATTAGGTATTACCCTCAGTGGTCTTACACTTAACCTCTCAGCCCATAATGATCAAATACTACCTGACAAGAGAGGACCTCTCCCTCGGCTGCAAGGAACAGTGTTAGACTCTCTACTCACATGGATCCCGGGAATTAAAACCTTTTGCAAACAATTTGAAACCGTAATATATATGTGTATCTTTATATAAATATATTTTGCAAAAACAAATTTCAACGATTGAATTCGCCTGTAGGCAGTCTTGGTTTCCATCAGAGAGAGTGCATCCCTGATCATTACCTTTGCCCGACAAAGGGGCTGATCTTGTCAATATGATCACCCACTCAGATGAATTTCTCAGACTGTCCCAACATACCCAGGTTTTGACCCCTCTAAGGATCTCACTGAATGGCATATCAAAGACAACCCAATCTGACACCTAGTGCGGTATCATAATCGTGTCTAGGGGTCAGGTGTAACTTTTCAGTTTTGCCCATCAATCTTCAAGGTCCAGGGCAATACTGGAAATCTAGTCCAGTTCAGGGTTTCAAGTAAACCTACACTGCATGTACCTCGGGTCTCACCCTGTCAACTGAGACAGGCCACCCCAACACTTGGCGGCACATCAGTGTCTGCCTTAGTAGGATAAATCTCCCCAGACTTATCCAATGGCTGTGAACATTCTAAACTAACACAAGTCTCATAAGTGTCCCGTTTAAGGGTGTTACATAGAAACACACCACAATAACACGAATCAAATATGTACTTTATCCATTTACAATAAATGTCATAATGTACATCAATCTGATTGGAGCTAAGGGCATACACTGTCTAACACTCAATTCTCAACATCACAATCTATTAATCTTGCTAATGGTTCCACATCCTCGATTTGTGGTGTTGGCAATGTTCACTTGACCCATTTATCTTTATCCTCAGTTTTGTATGTCCCTAAATTTTCATTTAACCTTATGTTTGTTAGTAAGCTGACCAAGTCACTTAATTGCTTTATTACTTTTTACCCTACTATGTGTATTTTTCACGATCTCAAGACGGAGATGAAGATTGGTGGAGGGCATGAAGCTGGTGGATTGTATTGTCTTGATGGTGGTGGAAGAACATCAACAACTCTCCAGTCATCTCTCTCTCCTCTCAAGTGGCACTGTCGATTTGGTAATCCTTCGCCGAAAGTTTTGAAATCTTTGGTTTCTTCATTGAGTCAATTTTCTATTTTAGATTGTGAGTCATGTCAGTTGGGGAAACATCATCATGTTCCCTTTAGTTCTATGGTTGATAACCATGTGTTGAGTTCTCTTTTTTTGGTTCATTTAGATGTTTGGGGTCCTTATAAAGTGATGTGATACAATGGATATAGATATTTTGTCATTTTTGTTGATTTTTCAATGATGACGTGACTATTTAATGAAAGAAATAAGTGAATTGTTTACCATATTCCAAAATTTTTATGCTGAGATTCGCAATCAATTTGGTGTTCACATTAAAATTTTTCATTCTAATAATGGCCGTGAATATTTATCTTCATCATTTCAAGAATATTTGGACCAACATGGCATTATACATCAGACCTCATGTACCTATACCCCACAACAAAATGGGGTGGCTGAGAGAAAGAATCGTCATCTTTTGAAAGCAGCACGATCCCTCATGCATCACATGAATGTTCCCAAACCCTTTTGGAGTGATGCAGTGCTTACTTCTTGCTTCTTGATTAATCGGATGCCCACGTCTATCCTTGATGGTCATTCCCCATTCACTACCTTGTTTCCTACATTGTCTCTGTTTCCTCTTTCTCATCAGGTTTTTAGGTGTGTCTGCTTCGTCCATAATCTGGGCCCCAGGACGGACAAGTTAGATGCATAATCCATTAAGTGCATCTTTCTTGGCTATTCTTGGACCCAGAAAGGGTACAAGTGTTACTATCCTAGTTCTCGACGTCCCTTTGTGTGTGCTGATGTTACCTTATTCGAGTCTACTCCGTTTTTCTTGGGGTCCGGTGATGCTTCTTCCTCCTCATCACCTCCCCCTCTTCCACTTCCAATTGCCGATTCTGTTCCCCTTGTTCCAGTCGTGACCAAGTCCTTGCCTCCAGTGCCACCACCTGTTGAACACCCACCTATCCATCAAGTGTATACACATCGCCTACATGTACCGGCTGCTACTCCTCCGGCTCCATCACCGTCAACAGATCCAACATTTGTCTCCACACCAGCCCCAGACCCAGTATTTGATCTTGATCTTCCCATTGCCTTGCGGAAAGGTAAACGCACTTGTACCCTTCATCCTATTTCTAATTATGTTTCACTCACTCACCTTTCTACTTCCCATTGCCAATTTATCTCTTTGTTATCCTCAGTTGTTGTCCCTAATGGTAG
>NW_010729222.1:245305-288932 GCF_000365185.1 Nelumbo nucifera | reverse complement strand
AAGAATGCTTTTTTGCATGGTGATTTGCTCGAGGAGGTCTACATGGAGCAACCACCGGGGTTTGTTGCTCAGGGGGAGGATGGTAAGGTATGCAGACTAAAGAAGGCTATATATGGGCTTAAACAGTCTCCTCGAGCATGGTTTGGTAGGTTTAGTGAGGTGGTAAAGAAGTTTGGTATGAAATAGTGCCAAGTTGATCATTCCATCTTCAGTCATGACTCTCAGGCAGGAAAAATCCTATTGGTGGTGTATGTAGATGATATTGTTATTATAGGGAATGATAAAATGGGCATTGACAGGTTGAAGACTTTTCTACAAGAACATTTTCAAACAAAGGAGCTTGGTAAATTGAAATATTTCTTTGGGATAGAAGTAGCAAGATCTAAGCATGGTATTAATTTGTGTCAGAGGAAATATGTGTTTGATTTGCTGAAGGAAATAAGTTTGTTAGGTGCTAAACCAACTGAAACACCTATGGAAACAAAAACTAGGCTGAGCAGTGATATAGGTGAAGTGTTTGAAAACCCTGGCAGATACCGGCGACTTGTAGGTAAACTAAACTACCTAACCATTACTCGGCCAGATATTTCATTTTCGGTTAGTGTGGTAAGTCAGTTCATGCAGAAACCTCTGGTTCCTCATTGGGATGCGGTTCTAAGAATTGTGAGGTATTTAAAAGGGGCCCCTGATCGTGGTTTGATATACAAAAGTGGTGGAAAACTTGAAATAGAAGGGTATACTGATGCTGACTGGGCTGGTTCTATGTCTGATAGGAGGTCTACCACAGGCTATTGCACTTTTCTTGGGGGTAATCTGGTGACATGGAAAAGTTAGAAGCAGACAGTGTAGAGGCAGAGCTATGGCACATACTGCTTGTGAATTAGTGTGGCTAAGGAACCTTCTACAGGAGATAGGATACAATATTAACACTCCAATGAAACACTATTGTGACAGTCAGGCTACAATTCATATTTCTTCTAATCCGGTGTTTCAWGAAAGAACCAAGCACATAGAGGTTGACTGTCACTTTGTGATAGAGAAGGTGCTGAATGGAGTGATAGACACTGCATATGTTAACACAGGGAACCARTGGGCAGACWTATWTACWAAAGGGTTGAGTCGGGGAAGAGTGGACTACATATGTAACAAACTGGGATTATATGATATATATACTCACCAGCTTGAGGGGGAGTGTTAGTGTAGGGGTATTTCTATCTTTATACTTATGTTGAGGTTGTTGATCTGTAATATTATATTAGAACTAGTGTCCCTCACTTAAATAAGGGCACTTGTGTCTTTTCCATTATATTAGTAATATAAAACATGTCTGGCCGAATGGGAGAAGTAATTTTTTCCCTAATTCGAACTAGACTTTTCTTCTCTCCTTTTCTCTTCTTTTCTCTCTCTCTTTCTTTCTCCTTTCTTCTTCTCTCTTCTTGGTTGTTATCAGACTAACAGAACTCAAAGGCAGGCTGAATTATAATAACATCATTATGACTTAACTAAATTTGTGAAGTGTTTTATAACTTAGAAAAATTAAAGGTGCAAGAAAGGAAAGAACTTGGCACATCGGGCAAAAAAGTGAATTTCCATTACTTAGACTAAAAAGTACATCACTATTAAAACAAAAGAACAAAAACAACAAAAGTAGAAAACCGAGCTCGGAGGCTCGAGATACATGATGTATGTACGAGGGTCCAAGAAAAGAGGCAATAATCATTCATCATTTCGGGGCACGTTGTCACCCCGGTTTGCATCTCCTCAACATCAATAACTTCATCATCTCCGCCACCTTCTCCTTCTTTGTCCTCACAATCGGGCTCCCGGTTGACTTGGTCCATCATCTTGGTGGTGAAAACCGGGCTCTTCAATTTCTCTAAGTCAAACTTCAGGCTTAAAGGCACCACGAGCATTTGGCATAGTTTGAAGCCCTAATGGAAGGATACAATAAAGAAGCCCTCTTTCATCTGATGAATTTCCCAAGAAACCTAGTACTCAATGACGCCCTTGGCTTTGGCGACGTATATCTTCTTAGAGATCTTTGACCTTTGCTCCACGAGCTTAGTTTCCTTCTTATCGACCTTCTTCGCTAGCTTGGGTGCTTTCACTTTCTCCTCTGCTAGGTTGTTTTTAATTCAAAGACAAGTTTGGAGACCCATTCCAGGCAACCTCGAAACTCCTTCATGTCCTTCGTTAAGGCCTCTCACTACTAGTAATCCAACTTGGCTTGACCCATTAGGGTGTGTGCCAAGGAGTTCGCCTATTAAAAAAATGCCAAGAAGATTAGAAGAAAGGGAAAGGCACGTAATGAACATTAAGGCCTTATGAACACTTACCGCCATGAGGTGTGAAGTATCTTGCTGCCAACCTGAGCAAGTCGCCATGTAGCCTACGTCTCTACCTCCTCCGGGATGACGACAACCTTACTCATTTCTAGGGCTATCACCGGATCCGGGACTGAGCACCTTGCCCTAGAGCTAGTCTCCAAAGTTCTTGTCTCCTCAGCTCTGGGAGGCGGGTGACTCTCCTCGGGAGCTTAGATGCTATAGGATTCCGTAGTGGTAGCCTCCTACTGTTCATCCTCGACGAGGCCGACTATCTCAATAGAAACTTGCTTGGCCTACTCATTGGTGGTGACCTGAGGAGTCTCACTGGGGGCTACCTTCCTCTTCTTCCTTTTCATGGCTTGGAAGAGCCCTGAAGTAGGTACTCCCAATATGTCTCTTGCACAAGTGAATTTAAGTGAGCTGAATGCCAAAGTGAAAAACTAACAAAAAAAGTACCTAAGTTTGGCACAACAACCTACGCGGAGACTAAGCCCAACCTGGATCAGCTTCTCTTCGGCCAGAAACTCACTAACCTACAACCTCCTATTAACCAAGACCTATACTCTCACCTATAGATGCTTACTCAGAGTCTCCTCATTGACGTCCCTAATGGTCGTCTTCCACTCTGAGGTGAAGGGCCACCCGCTGTCAATGGCTAGGAAGAAGTATTTCCTCTTTTAGTTATGTACCTTGGAAGGGAAATCGCCTAGTAGCTTGCAGCTAGAGTGGTAGGATAAGTAGAAACTATATTTTTCTACAAGATTCCTCTTCAACTAGCAAAGGCCAGTGAAGTTTTGGATGGTCAAGGAGAATCTGACATTATGATAGAAGGAGATGGTGCCGACCAGGGTTTTTATGGAGTTCGGGTGAAGTTGAGCTAGGGAGATGTCATAATAGTTCATGACCTCAGGAATGAAGGGGTGAAGAGGGAACTTGAGTCCAGCCTTCAAAGCCTCATCAAAGACACATACCTCCTCCTTCTCATGCTCCCAAGGGTATTGGCCAAGAGGAAGGGAGTAGTTGAACTAGTTAGGGATCCTATAAATGAGTTTAGCGTGTTTTTGACGTTCGAAGAACCTAATTTTCCCATGGCATTTGTGCGTGCCCAAGACACGACCTGTTAGATGACTGAAACTGGGCAAACCAATTTGGTCTTAAACCACAACTTGGTGAAGAATCAACATCAGGAGTTAGGCCGTAATCACCCCGAACTGGGCTACTCCCTTTGCCGAGCTTGATACTTTAGTCTCGGGAGTGGGGGGCAATTGATGAGGGTTAATTTGGCTGACTAATCACAATGAAACATGTGGAGAATCCTAACTGTCTAAAGACACCTCGAAGTCACGTGGGGACTGACAGGTTGTCGAAGCCCTCAAAATTAATTCTAGTCCCACCTTACTGTAAACTTGTAGTAACAGTGGTACCAGGTCGAATCCCACAGGGAGCCAGTAATTAATTTTTCAGCCGAATGCGCAATATAAAGAGTGGGAAATTAAATTTCTAAAATAACTATTAACGCAAAATAGAAAATGACAATTACCAAGGAATAATTCAATCATACCAAACTCTGATCCAAGGGTTCGAATTGAGTCAATTGGTCATCAATCATAAGTAAACATCAGCAGTCTTGCAATTCAAGCATTTAACTTCGGATTTATTAGGATAACCATAATAAACCTCGTGTTTTCCTAAGTTTGTTGACCAAACCCAACATTCGATCAACACTTATCATTGACCGACTGGGCACAATAGCGTTCCATATCAATTAATAATAGCAATAACCTCTGTGAAAACAGTTAAACCAAAATAAAAATAATTGAGATAGCTGCAATTATCCAATCTTGTTCTGTTGATTCCCTTTAGGTTAAAACATGCCAATACATTGGTCAAAGGCTGTCACGAACAATTGACCCAAAAAGATATCAACCTAATTGCTACTTGTACCACTATTCGTGACAATTACGGATCATCGAATTATAGATAACAATAGGAAGATCAACATTAATTAATTTGTCAGACTAATCAACATTAACTTCCATAAGAACATGCACAAGAATCAACGAATACTTGAAATAAAAGCAAGAATTTAAATTAAACACATAACCTCACGATGACACAATCGAATCAACAATCCCCCTTGAATCAGAAAAGAAAAGCTTAGCCGCTCATAGTTGTCGTCTCCTTCTTGCTTTGCTTCCAAGATCGATGGACTGCTTGTTTGCTTGATTGCTTGGTTTCTTGATTGATTGATTGATTGATTGATTGATGCCTAAAGCTGGTCCCCCCCCCCCCTTTATATAGCTTTAGGAGGAGGGACTCTCTCCAACTCCTCTTAGGAGATTATCCTAAAAAATAGAAAGTCCTAATCAGCTTTGATCTAATCCTATCCTATCTCTTATCTAGTAATCTCAATCTTCTTATCCTTCTAGAATTACATTTGAAATTTAAATCTGATGGGACTCTTTATTCTTGAATTCGAGTTGGGCTTCTTCAATAAATTGGGCTGCTACAAGGCTCTTTTGCGAATTGGGCTTCAGCTGTGGGTTGGGCTTCTCTACGAATTTGCTCCGACTTTTGGCCCGATTTTGACCTCGATTTAAATTGAATCTGTCAAAACCCAGAACATGAAAGTTGTGGAGTTCTCCCTTATCTTTCTGGTTCATCTTGAATCATCTCAATCGGAGTCCGGTTTTGAGAGTTATGCCCAGATTACTTAATGGTGCCGAAATTGTGCAAAATTGTCCGATTAGCCTTGTTTTCCTCCTGTCGCCTTCTTGCTTGCCCTGAATCGAAATACAAGAGTAATGAGTGAAATTAAGTGCAAATTTAATGTAAAAGAATGAATATTTGGAGATAAAAATATGATACTTTTTATTCTCATCAAATCCCCCCACACTTAAACCTTGCCTGTCCTCGGGTAAGACAAAATTCAAGCAAAAACAATCTAACTACTTACTGATTTTTAAACTCAACTCTCCTTCATCTTTCTCCACAAACATTTTAGGTTAATTATTGCAAACTGTTAAATCAACACAACCAAGTCATACATGACTCATTCATCAGTCAATCCAATTTTTGCTACTACAAACCAGGTAGTAAATCAAGGAAAATCTCTCTTTTATTCTTTTTTCTCTCCTCTAAAGAAGTGAGTGCATTTTATGCTCCATCTCACTTTTGGATTACTTGGTCAGTAGGTGCATTTTATGCTCCATCCTATTGTTTGAATTGCTAGCTAGTGGGTGCATTTTATGCTCTATCCTACTATCAGATGACTTGACTGGTAGGTGTATTTTATGCTCCATCCTACCATCGGATTACTTGACCAGTAGGTGCATTTTATGCTCCATCCTACCAATTGTGGCAATGGTGAAGTATTTACCCTATTTACTTAAACCTGGATTTAGAAATAGCTTAACTAGAAAATGACTTCAGATAAGTCATGTACTCCTTGATCGTACCTCATTACTAGGTTCACAAGAAATTCCCTAGAACATTGTTTCAATTGATTTCAAAAGAGTTGAGATTTTTTTTCTTTTGAAAAGCAAATGCAGAAAAACACGACCTAAATCAAATTTTAAAATGCAACCTAAATCCCCTCCCCCACACTTAAAACTTACATTGTCCCCAATGTGAGGTGAAATACAGAGAAAGGGCAGAAAAACTAAACTTGAAATACAAAACAAAAAGAAAAAGGGAAAAACAACTTCCCAATCATGGATCCTCTAACTCTCGTGGCCGCAGCTTTCGGTGTACTCCTCTTTCATCCATCATGGGTGGGTTCAAATTTGAAATAGGGGCCTACAAAATAGATGGAAGGAGTTTTGTGTGAGTTGGAGGTAAACTAAGAGTTATAGTTTTAAAAGATTCCAACTCAAAAGTTGAATTTTGCAATTCGGGATTCAACACAAACTCCTTTTCTGCTTGTTGTAATTAATCAGGCCCATTGTTAAGTGCAACTTCCAGTGTGTCTTCATCATCTGGTTCCAAAGTTTGCTGCACTAAAGAGTCAGTAATATCTATAGAAAAAATGGAATGTGCACAGGACGAATCTAACTCTTCCTTTATATCCAATTGTACACTCAATTCGAGCTCCTCATTCATATCTTCTTCTTCAAAAATTTCCTTATTGGAACTCTCAGGTGGATCTTGTTCTTCCTCTTCTTTCTACTCTTCATCCACTTTCCTTGGCGAAGTAGGCTGTGACTGCAATTCCTTCCCACTTCCCAGCACCACTGCACTCGCATTCTCCTTAGGATTGACTACCGTCTGTGATGGTAGTTTTCCAAAGTTCTGCACCTCCAACTTGCTAATAGAAGTAGCAAGTTGACTGATTTGGTTCCCTAAGTTCTGAATGCTGGCCCTTGTTTCTTGTTGGAATTGTTGAGTGTTAGTCGCTAGAGCCTTAACTATCTCATCTAAAGACATACCTGAACTTGAGGGTTGATTTTGGGCTTGGGTAAGTGCTGGAATTGGAGGTTGTCTATTGAAAGCTTGAGGTTAGAATTTCTATGGCCCTCCTTGGTTTCCATAGCTCAGATTGGGATGATCCCTCCACCCAGGATTGTAATAGTTAGAATAGGGATCATATTTGCGTTAAGGTTGGCCATGAAATCCTCCTACGACATTGACTTGTTGCATTGAATCATCTCGCATGATGGGCACATGTCCGTAGGATGCCCAGGAATTGAGCATATGCCACAAACCGCAATCGTTTTTAATTGCCCTACAGCTAATTGATGAACCAAAGCAGTTACATCAGAAATTTGACTTTCCAAATTAGAATAGCTTACCTCATTAACACGTCTGATAGCTCCATCTGTTCTTGCTCCAAATTGTTGAGAGTTCTTAGCCATGTTAGAGATCAATTGCCAAGCCTCCTCAGGTGTTTTGTCTTCTCAATTTCAGGAATATATTCTACTTCACCTTTTTGAGAAGAACAAGTCTTAAAACAAAAGAGGTTAGCACAAACGGAAGGCACGAAGCTAAGAAATTAAAATAGCTCCCCAACAACGGCGCCAAAATTCTGACGGGTTGTTGAAGCCCTCAAAATTAATTCTAGTCCCACCTTACTATAAACTTGTAGTAACAGTGGTACCAGGTCGAATCCCATAGGGAGCCAGTAATTAATTTCTCAGCCGAATGCGCAATATAAAGAGTGGGAAATTAAATTTCTAAAATAACTATTAACGCAAAATAGCAAATGATAATTACCAAGGAATAATTCAATCTTACCAAACTCTGATCCAAGGGTTCGAATTGAGTCAATTGGTCATTGATCATAGGTAAACATCAACAGTCTTGCAATTCAAGCATTTAACTTCGGATTTATTAGGATAGCCATAATAAACATCATGTTTTCCTAAGTTAGTTGACCAAACCCAGCATTCGATCAATACTTATCATTGACCGACTGGGCACGATATCGTTCCATATCAATTAAGGATAGCAATAACCTCTGTGAAAACAATTAAACCAAAATAAAAATAATTGAGATAGCTGCAATTATCCAGTCTTGTTCCATTGATTCCCTTTAGGTTAAAACATGCCAATGCATTGGTCAAAGGCTGTCACGAACAATTGACCCAAAAAGATATTAACCTAATTGCTACTTGTACCACTATTCGTGACAATTACGAATCATCGAATTATTATGGATAGCAGTAGAAAGATCAACATTAATTAATTTGTCAGACTAATCAACATTAACTTCCATAAGAACATGCACAAGAATCAACGAATACTTGAATTAAAAGCAAGAATTTAAATTAAACACATAACCTCAAGATGACACAATCGAATCAACAATCCCCCTTGAATCAGAAAAGAAAAGCTTAGCTGCTCATAGTTGTCGTCTCCTTCTTGCTTTGCTTCCAAGATCGATGGACTATTTGCTTGCTTGATTGCTTGATTTCTTGATTGATTGATTGATTGATTGATGCCTAAAGCTGGTCCGCTCCCCCCCCCCCCCTTTATATGGCTTTAGGAGGTGGGGCTCTCTCCAACTCCTCTTAGGAGATTATTCTAAAAAATAGAAAGTCCTAATCAGTTTTGATCTAATCCTATCCTATCTCTTATCTAGTAATCTCAATCTTCTTATCCTTCTAGAATTACATTTGAAATTTAAATCTGATGGGACTCTTTATTCTTGAATTCGAGTTGGGCTTCTTCAATAAATTGGGCTGCTACAAGGCTCTTTTGCGAATTGGGCTTCAGCTGTGGGTTGGGCTTCTCTACGAATTTGCTCCAACTTTTGGCCCGATTTTGACCTTGATTCAGATCGAATCTGTCAAAACCCAGAACATGAAAGTTGTGGAGTTCTATCTTATCTTTCCGGTTCATCTTGAATCATCCCAATCGGAGTCCGGGTTTGAGAGTTATGCCTAGATTACTGAATGGTGCCGAAATTGTGCAAAATCGTTCGATTAGCCTTGTTTTCCTCCTGCCACCTTCTTGCTTGCCCTGAATCGAAATACAAGAGTAATGAGTGCAATTAAGTGCAAATTTAATGTAAAAGAATGAATATTTGGGGATAAAAATATGATATTTTTTATTACCATCAGGGACAAGTCGGATTGTGTCAGGTCAGCCTAAACCGACTATCCTAACCTGAATTTCAACCTAGGGAAGACTAGCAGGTCACTCCTCAGGTCACACCTCGATGCCACATGGGGACAGGTCGGATTGTGTCAAGTCAGCCTAAATCGACTAACCTAACCTGAATTTCAACCTAGGGAAGACCGGTAGGTCACCCCTCAAGGGATAGGTCGACTTGCATCCAGTTAGCACACCTATCGGTTTTGAAATCGATGGTGACATATTGCCCACCTGGCAGGGATGATCCTGATCCCTGAAGGATTCAGAGAGATCGGATGAGGATCATTGCTAGAACCTGTGTGGCATGCTCCGAGGATAATGGGCTGATAAGGCCTATTACTCTCGGATATCTTGGACAAAACTCTTGAACCCTGAGGCCTATAAATAGGCACCTTTGTACCTTCACAAGGTACGCACGATTAAATGCAATCAAACCTCTTGCTCTCACTCTCCTTTGCTTCCTACTTCCTAAGAAACTCTTATCAGCTCGGGTAACTTAAGCATCGGAATGCTCGCCCTATATCCAAATCCCCAGGTACTCTACCAATCGTCTGATCCGTCCTCTAATAGGGAAGTCGAGTGATTCGCACTTCATCACTTATTATTCCCACCATTTGCATCAATTTCCTCAAATTCCATATTTCACTCCGAAAATAGTATTAGAACTTACCTTTTAAAATACAATAACCTTCACTAGGTATCTGGTGAAGGCCATTTGTAACATGCTATAAACCAAACTAGGGGTCCATACATATATTGGACCCACACTAATAAGTACAGAATGCTGGCATATTCGTTCATGATTGGTTACATAACACTTTACACACAACCTGACAAACAATAAATGCGGGTTGACAAACTTCAAAACCATCCTTTCAGTCTTTTCTAGCCGTGCACTAAGAATATCTCCATACTTGTATGTTCTTTATTCATGGCCTACTTGACCAGGGTTCAAATCTTTGTATGTTTACGGGCAAGGTTTGTGAACCCATCCCTCCCCAAACCCGCATTGGTGGGAGCCTCCTGCATTGGACTAAACTATATAAGTGATACAAAACAAAAAAAAAAGATCAATATTTTCAATTATTTAATTAATACACACAAAAATACATAAACTATAAATTATTCCTCACATGAAATCCAAAACATTATATATATATATATGCCTTACAACAACGATATAACTATAAGCACTAAGGGTATTCTAATAAATTCAATACATGGGTTGAGGATGATCGGGTTTCGTCTATATTGTATCTTACTTGTAAAATCCCAAAAGCCGTCCTTGCCCCAAAATCCATTTTTCAAGCAAAAAACCTGCCCTGAAGGGCAAATACCCTCACCATCTAGAGTGGAAATTACGCCAAACAATTAAAAACATCCATGGAAAAGGAGTCAAAAAAATAATACAAAGTATAATTAAGTATCACTTTTTCTTTGGTGCATGAAACGAAAAATTTTCTCTTCCCATAATAAAAATCATGATGTTTGCCACAAAACACCAACTTTTCAAACATATTTAAGAGAGAGTTGGGCCTAAAATAAAAGGTTTTAGTTGTACGAGTTATGTAGGACATGTAGGGATCGTTGGTGGGTTTTGTGGGGTGATATGAAAGGAGATTTAGGTGATTAATGATGAAGAATAGAAGTAGAGAAGCAAGTAGGCTTCTTACTTCCACCAAACAATGAATAAGATTTTAGAAAGAAAAGGAACTGTTGCCCTTTGAGTAAACAACAAGGTGGTAGATCACTTAAAGACAAAGAAATAAGTAAGAGAGGAAGAAAAAAAATGAGAAAAATTCAATTCAACAACCAAATTTAACTAAACAATACTTTCATAAAATTAATTCTCCGAAATTGCAATTACAATGAATCTGTTTAAAGACTCACCACCACAACTCATAAACTAATTTGGACTACAAAGTTGAGTCAATTCAACTTTAACCGCTTTAGGGCTAAGACAAACCCAAAGGAAATCTATGGACTCCAATTCCTAAAACAACTTCATAACTCATTTTAACAGTCCTAATAAAAACTAACTTAATTTAGAGAAACTAGAAAAGTAGAAATGACTAAGAATAGTAAATCACAATTTTGCTACAAATAGGAATTTCAACTTATTAATAACAGTAATTTCTAGAAAACAGAAAACCCTATTCTTGAGGCTTTTTTAAAAGAGAATCAAAACAAGCACATGCTGACATGCTGTTGCATCAAGTAGTAAAAGAACACACCCAAAAGTGCTTCTTTAGAAGAGACTCATAACTTGATATGAAAGAAGAAAGCAGAGACTGATACAGATGTTTAAATAGTTGTCCATGAAAGTATAATGAACTTCTGAACACTTTGACAGAAACCCATAAATAATAAAATAAAGCTGTTTTATTAGATGGATTAACTATAAAAAGTAGGCAGGAGAGAGGAGAAAGAAGAAGAACAGATTTTTACATCCATAAAAGCATATATCAAACATATCTATAGCTGACTCTTACCTGAGAAGAAAAATCATATTGGAGAGATAGATCTACTGTTGAAGTGTTAAATTAAGGAAGAGTGGTTGGAAAGAAGAACTAGATGGACTATAAAACATTATTCAAAGCTAAAAAAATAGTTTTTCAATAACGAAGGAAACAGAAATAAGAACATTTTGCATACCTCTTTAGCAGGTCTCTGCAAGTGATAGCTGCTCAAGCTGCAGAATGAGTTGGAGGTGTTTCAGTTTCACCTTTTCACCCCGATCAAAAAAAATATATATATCTTAATTTTAATTGACGAGTAAGTTCTTTTTTTTTTTTTTTTGATCAAATTACTAATGGATTGGAATGATAATATCCAATCTGATGACTCTGATCCAATAAAAAAAAAATCAAATCTGCTATCTGTCATCCAATCTGGACTGATTAGATGTAATAGATATCCGCATCCATTCTAATTGGATTGGGTTCAGATTTAAATCCAATAATCCATTGATAACCCCACACCTAAGGAGGTCTCTCTGAAGCTGTGTGACATTATGCCTTTGTCATCTTTGCTTCCGGCATCCAACCTTTTCATTGTCAATCTATTAATCTTTATCATATTCAAGTTGATTTTTGAACCTTGTTTCTTTTGATTAGGAATGATGCTTCTTCATTGATTTGCATTGGCTTCTGACCTCAGAGAAGCATAGACGTCTATGTAATGGGATGCTTGTGGCCTGTACTACCAATATTTCATTGTCAATCTGTATGTAATGGTCTTCTTATAGGACTTGCTTATGGAGAAGAAAACAGGTTACTATTGGTTGATCCAGATCTCTTATCCTCTTCTTGATTATTTCCTTGTTCTTTGTTTCTCTTTTTAACACAGATCACAAAATACAGCAGTTCCCAACTATCATTACCTGTATATCTGACAGCTACAGAGACCAACCTTCCAAACACAAGCTAAATTCTATACTAAACCATAGATATGCCAAAATGAAACTGTATACAGAGGTCACCTTCCCTTGGCCTATAATATCCCTGTCTTCCTCCATGATTGGATGAAGGCATGTGGGACAAGCAGATGAACTGATTTGTTATAAGTAATCTGTTAATCAATTCCATGGGTCCAAGGGGCCTCTCCAAATTAAACTTGATTGGATAATGCCAAGCACCATACAATCAGAGTCGGTAAGAAGCAAGATGAAATTATTTAGTCATGAAAACATGCAAAAATGGCTCCTACGTATATTTCTTTAACTCATCTAGATTTCAAGTTTTTGAACTAGTTCTCCATTAGGTTCACCTGGGGTATGAGAAAAGCAATCATAAAATCCTGAACTGACTCCATCTTATATATACAGATATTAACAATTCATTCATTAAATTCTCTAACCACAATTGAATTGTTGAAATTAATTTGCAGATCATTTGCTGCAATCTACCATTACCCCGTGAATTTAGGGTTGAAATTTAGCGTTGAAGAATGCTTCTATTCTGGCTGGCTATACTAGTTTGCTGCAGACCAACTGATTTGTCCATAAGTCTGAAACACTGAGTGTGTTATGTGGGTTAGGTCTGTTTAAGATTCAATTATAGTGCTTTACATTTTTGGGATTGTTTGAAGTTCAGTGCTGTCTTCCAGAAAATTTATTGGCAGTTCTAAGGAGTTGGCAGCTGAAAGGTCTTTCTAAAGAAGGCAAGGCTATTTGGGGAGTAGGACCAGCTTTAGTGGTTTGGACAATTTGGACGGAAAGGAACAAACTACTGTTTGAAAACAAGTTCATAACAGAAGAAAGTTTACTGAAAGGATTTTGCAGTAGGTTGTATTCTTGGGTAGGAAGCACACAGATTGTTCAGGAATAGGCCTTATAGCTCCTTTTTCTTTTTTGACTCTTGGAGCTCTTTTTGTATCTATGCACACAGAATATACAGATTAGAAGATGTATAGATATCTTTGGGAACTGCACAGCTCCTTCTGCGGATTTGGCTTGTTTTTTGAGTAATTCAATACTTTACCTTTTCCCTGAAAAAAAAAATATATTGCTTTACATTACCAACACAAAAGTTCAGTTGAAGCTCATCAAATGTATTCATGGATGATCTTTTTATCAACTAACAACATTAGTTTCAAAGTGATACATAATGGGAATTAGAGCAATAAAAAATTTCTCAGAAAAAAAGTGTAATTTCATTTTATGTAACAAGTATGACCTCATTTGTAAAGCACAACACAATAAAAAAAAAAAATGAATCTAATTTCATGTGTTCTACCTCCTTTCAGGCTTTTAGAAAGAAATTGAAATGAGAAATTTCTTTACAATTATCCTCCAAAATCCAGCACTGCATCCTGGAGTTGATCCATGGCAGCAATGTGCAGTCACCTGCATCATCAGCCTCATGTTCAAGAGATGCTAAACATCAGCACATCTCATGGGTGCAAAGCCCAGTCTGGACTTCTTTGTGTCATACATGATGTGGAAGTTCTGCTGCTGATAGTTCCCTATTATCGAAAGAGAAGATCGAGGCGTACCCAAGATCGCCAAACAAACAACATCTTCAGGATCAAGTCTGATGAAGTAGTTTTCAGCAGGGAAAGTCCAGACTGCTCCATCTTCAAACAGAATTGCAAAGTCAGGCAACTCTACTTTCTCCACCCCCGACACATTATAACAAGGATCCAATATAGGGAAGTCTTTTACTACAGGATAGCCCTTCACCTTCTTGACGAAAGCCTCTTTAATTATCTGATATGCAGGGTCTGCAAAATAACTAAGAGTTGTACCAGAATCAATGATAGTTCCCCCAGCGCCCTCTGCTGTCAATTGCCAAGTTTCTTGTGGAATGTTCAGCACCTCTCCTCCAACCATGATTGATTTTATCTGAACATAGTAGAATGTATCAACTGGGTTTTCTTTTCCGGCCACCAGAGAAGTGAAATTCAACCGGGGATGGCTCAGGAGACTCTTGTCTTCCCCAAAGATCAGCTTGCTGCTTACACTGATGTTACTATTCCTATCCACAAGACAGTAAGAGAAAGTGTGCCCATAGAGAGATTGGAGCTGAGAAGAGAAGGAAAGGGGGCCCCTCCCCAGTCCCAGCAATCCGGCAGCCCCATGGAAGAGGCCTCTGTTCCAGTGCCCACATCCGAACATGACATTCTCAACTTTCCGGAATTCTGATTTTCCGATTGGTGATGTCAGGTTCACTGTGAAGGTCTCCAGGGCAAAATCTCCGGTCGTGTTCGACCGATCACCGTACCAGTAGAAGTAGGGGCATGATTGGTTATCGGCCTTGCAAGGTTGTGGGGGATCAGGGGAGGAGACCAGCTGACAGCGAGGATCACGGCAGGTGACATTCCGGAAGGACGACGATTCCTGCGGATTGTATGGGGGGCCATTCTGCTCGAAGCAGTCATGGCAGGGAAGACATTGCATCCAGTTGAGATCGCTACCAGTATCAAGAATCAGAGAGAAATGCTTGGGAGGAGTACCCACAAAAACGTCCATGAAGTACTCGCCTGACCCGAGGCTGACACCGGATTCCAGAGTTGCCACAAGTCTTCCGGCTGACCCACTTGTGTCAGATTCCGGTGCCGCTGCCGGTGCAACCACAGGCTTCAGCCCTGCCGGCTTCTTCTCTGTTAACCTTGAAACCGTGTTCTGGTTCATCCTCTCTGTAATCCTTCTGTAAAGGGTCTGGATTCTGGTCAAGTCTCTGTGGGTGGATTGACGTACTGACTCCTTTTTCCCAGCTTCATCTCCATGAGTCATCGATCTGTGCTTGACGTGGAGCTTTACCGTTGGTTTACTGGATGGAGCTCCTACTATCTTATCTCCGTCGTCATCACCATCTTCTTCCTCTAGAATGGTTGCTTCTGTTGGTTTTTGCGAAGAAGTTTTCGTCTTTGTGAGACGGCACCCTGTATTTTCCGAAGCAGTGACTGAATTAAAGCTTAGGTGATGGGGGAGTTCAATACCCGCAAGAATAGAAGAACCATTGGACTTAAGTCCATGTTGGCTAGAAACGGCGACAGCGGCACTGAAACAAACGATAACCAGGATGAAGAAAATCTTGAAAAACACCATGCTCTCTTCTTCTTCGTTTACAGAGCTCCTCCTATATGAAAAGCTTCAAGGGGAAAAAAAAGTAGAACTGGTAATTAAAACGTAAAATTAATCGAATTCCAATTCAAAGCAGATATTTTTGCAGAGGAAGAAGAAGAAGAACAGGAAGAGATGTATCAGTTTATCGAGATTCAATTAGTTTTTTTATACAGAGATGAAAATGATACACCTAGAAATCGAAAGAAGAGGAAAAACTATTCTATTGTCGAAAGCAGATGAAAAAAAAGGGGATGAAATACTGGTACCCAGAAAGAAAAACTCGAATTGAAGCTCGAGAAACTTCAATTGGAACCGAGAAACAGGGAAAGAAGATACCCCAGAAAAATTCAAAAACAGTGGGTAAATCAGTGACAAATACGAGCGGTTTCTGATGAAGAAATGTATCTTTCGAAGAACCCAGGTTACTTTTTAAAGAAAGAAGTTAAGAAAAAATGAAGAAGAAATGGAAGAGGAGAAGAAAAAAATGCTGGGACTTGAAACAGAACGTAAAAGTATGGTCGGTCTTGGTCTTCTTTCCATAACTCGTATTTAGGCGACTTTGAATCCCGATTTCGGAAAGACGCTGTTTGAAACGCGGTTTCGGAAGGAAGAAAAAAAGAAGACAGCAAGCCAAGGAGGCTGTCTGTGTTTATTAGTTTGGTGGTGGATTTATTTATTTATTGTTTCTTCTTTTACCTGGTCTTCTTGCTGCGGATCTTCCTTACTCTTTCCTCCATCCCATTTTAATTTCACCTCTCTCTCTCTCTCCACAAACTCTTTCACCTTAGCTTTAACAGTTACGTCAATGGCACCTCCTCAGAGCTCAGGGATGCAATGGAGACTGGAGAATTTAAAGAGACGATTCCATTTTAATTCACCTCCTCCCTCTCTGTTTCTCTCTCTCTCTCTCTCTCTCTCTCTCTCTCTCTCTGAGAAAAATAAGGTTTTTTGGGTAAATACAAGAAATACAAGAAACTAAGGCTAATAACGTGTGAAAAAAACTTTCTTTGTCAGCGCTGTGTGGAACCAGATCGCCATTGGTCAAACGTTGACTTGTTTTGTTACAGAACAACTACAAAAACAACTGTGTTGGTAGGGTCTAGTTCTGGACCATTGGATTGGAATCCGGATTTTCTCTTCAAAGAGAGCTCCTTACAGAACATTGAAGCCGTGCATCGGGAATATCATGATAAAATACATGCACGGGAGATATTATGTGGCATAAACGTGAAGTTGGTGCGAGTCCGGTCTCGTTGAATGGATAGGTTTGAAAGATCAAGGGCCGTCTAGCCGTCTAGGGCCACATTAATTTGCCACGTGTTTCTTGATTACCGTTTTGGAGCATTGAAACGTACTATAAGCTGGTCCCACCAAAGGAATTTCTTCTGGCTTCAGAGTTCGCCATTTCAAAAAGTCAACTTATACATGTCAATGTGTCATCACATCACATTTTAGTGTTTCACAGATCATCACAGATTTTAATTTATTTTATTGTACTTCGTAGGCGTTGCCGACGGATCAGATATATACTAAAGTAACCACCAGGATCCGCACCCGAATGATATATTGCGAGTGGCGATGGCAGTGGACTGGTGGAGTGGATTATCGGGATACCCGCTTGCCCGCAAGGGATGATTTGGAGCCATAATGTGTCGGATCTGTCCCAGGACATAGTGGAACCGGTCCTTACTCCCATTATACACAAGACTCAAAACCAACTCTATCGTATGCAGGGTGTTTACGGTTCAGTTTGGAGGAGAAAAGTAAATTGTTGTCTTAGAAATTTTCAGACCAAATCAAACTATCAAACCATTTTGACAATAAAATCAAACAAAATCAAACCATTTTATTACCGTTTGGTGCAATTTATAATAAGGTTTGGACCATTTTATGATTTTATTGAGCTTAATTCAATTAAAAAGTTTAAATAATACCCCTACCCTCTCCAAATTTTCTTTTCTTTTTATTTTAATGTGTTTGTATTTTCATACCGACATCTTGAGAGGTTAGAAAGAAAGAGAGATTTAAAAGTTAACGGTTAAACTTAAAATTTTTATTTTATTATAAAATAAAAGAGTTTATTATATAGATATTATATATATAGTACTTTATAATATATTTTATTTTGATTTATGGTTTATGATTTTATAAACTAAATTATTACTGCCAAATATGAGGTCAAGGGCAACAAGGGGATTTCGCTAGTGTTCGTGGGCGACGGGTCTGACCTGTAAATAGGAGAAGAGTACATGTCAGAGGCATCAAGTGTTATCCTAGGGGCGGAGACTCTAACAATCAAGTTAGCTCAATGATTAGGAGGGGTCGGACCAGGCTAGAGACAAGGGCTCAGAGCTTAGTCCTTAATAACCAAGGATAATTCTCATGGGATTCTGAATGCAAGAGAGTAAATGTCTTTACCTTGAGATGAGCACACCCTTTTATAACTGACCTTGCCTTGGAGTGGATGGAGGCAGTTGGTGATGTGCGGCAAGGATTTGATGCTGATGCCACGTGGCACAATCCGAGGCCTATCAAGTATACCTACATCACTTGCCCCCCACTCTCAAGGCTGTAGTGGTCGAGGTCGGATGGCATGTTAAGAGGAGACCTCAACTTCGACCAAAGAGAGTACCATGTAGTTGTGTGGAGGCATCGAATGGTGTGTTGGGCGGAAACCTCAACTTCGGCCAAAGAGAGTACCATGTAGTTGCATGGAGGTGTCAGCGTGATTGCTTCCCTATTTTCTCCCGCCTTATTAGAGGATCATGATGGGCCGAGAATACGTGGTCGTGGTCGGGTCTGACCTGAGGTTGAGGGCAACAAGGGGAATTAGCTGGTGTCCAAGGCCGATGGGTCAGACTTGTAAAAAGGAGAAGAGTACATGTTAGAGGCATCAGGGGTTATCCTAGGGGTGGAGACACTAACGGTCAAGTTAGATGAATGCTTAAAAGGGGTCGGACCAGGCTAGAGACAAGGGCTTAGAGCTTAGCCCTTAATAGCCAAGGATGATTCTCTTGGGATTCTGAATGCAAGAGAGTAAGTGTCTTTACCTTGAGATGAACACCCCCCTTTTATAGCTAACCTTGGCTTGGAGTGATTGGAGGCAGTTGGTGATGTGTGGTTAGGATTTGATGTTGATGCTACATGGCACAATCTGAGGCCTATCAAGTATACCTACATCACTTGCCCTCCACTCTCGAGGCCATAGTGGTCAAGGTCGGATGGCATGCTGAGTGGAGACCTCGACTTCGGCTGAAGAGAGTACCATGTAGTTGCGTGGAGGCATCGAATGGTGTATTGGGTGGAGACCTCAGCTTCGGCCAAAGAGAGTACTATGTAGTTGCGTGGAGGTGTCAGCCGCAGTTATAGAGGACTCTTCTTGGTGACTGTGTGGCGATTGCTTCCCTATTTTCACCCGCCTTATTAAAGGATCGTGATGGGCTGAGAACACGTGGTCGTGGTCGGCATGGGTGTGGGATGTTTGTGTTCGTTGGCCGTGCTCCGTATGGGTGTCGACGTCATCCAGCGCGAGTCTATGTACTGGACGGGCGTCGGTGCTGATTGGTTGAAGCCATGTGCAAGATGGTGCGGAGGGGTGTCCGGTTTAGGTCTTCTTGACCAAGAGTTGATAGGCGAACCAGTTCGTTCCTTCAGTGTCATTTCATCTTCTCGAGGTCGATGCCACATGTAATGGGTCGGTTCAGGCTATCAAATTGGCTAGTCCATGACTGTTGGATTAAAGAGATCTGAGCCACACGTTTTCCTTTAAATAGGGACGCTAGTTGAGTAAGTCTTCACCGTTTGCTTAATCCTTGAGTCTTTGATAACTCTGCATTTTGATGCCTTAAAGGCAATAATTCAGGGGTATTTTCGGCCTTAGAATAATCAAGATGTGCCCTTTTCCCAGTTAAATGCAATGTTGTGGCCTCTAAGGGTCTCTGTGCAAATTCTAGGGAAAAGTAGGAAGTTTTCATGGCTGAAATGTAGATTTTGGGAAACTGGTGTGAAGTCCAACTGAGAGAGGGGGTGTTTTGTGAAAAACTAAAAGCAAGAGGGCGCCTCCTATCTGCTAAACCTAGTTTGGCGCCCCTCCTACTATATTAGCATATTCTCCTCTCCTTAGAAAACCCTAAGGCGCCTCTCCACCATCCAACTACTAAATCATCTGCTAAACCTAGTTTGTTCATCCTTAACAAACCATTGCCACCCCTAACTACTAAATCATCACCTTCCATCCCTTCTAATCTCCACCATCCAATCTAGGGCACTCTCTTTTAAGCATTCTAACCTTAGGGAGCCACCTAACTTCTAATCTTCACCATTCAACATTTAGCCATTAAATCTTAGCCTACATAATATTGGATGCCCTCTCCTTTTATTTTCAGCCTTAGGATCACCTTAGACAATCCTAACCCTCCATTCTAAACCCTAGGGTGCCCATATTTTTGCAAAAAAACCCAGCTGTCACCCCCCTCTTTCTCTCTAATCCTAGTTTTATCCACCATTCTCTATAAAAAGGACCCTAAGGGCCCTGAAGAAGGGGTTGGTCAATTCACCCTGTTACAAGGCTAAGGTTTCTTGAAGAGTTCAAGGGTTGTAGAAGGGGATGACACCCAGTTCTTGTTAGGAGGCTTCCTACAAGCTGTTCAACCAATCTGCAACTACCGCCACTTGATCTAATCAACCATTATTTTCTTTTCTGTTATTTTTATTTCTGTAATCTTTTAGATTTAATTTTGTTTGTTTCTCTGTTTTGCAGATTTGAATTTGTTCGGTTTGAGGCTAAGGTGTTTCGAGGGGTTCGAGGGTTGTAGAAAGGACGGACGCCCGATTCTTGTCAAGAGGGATTTCTACAAGTTGTCTGGCTGATCTGTAGCTACCGCCACCGGAACCGGATTCTGGATCATTTTTTATTTATTTCTTTTATTTCCTTTGTTGATTCCCATACTTTATTATATTCTGATATTTATTTATTGTCTTGTTTAAATTCGAAACATTTAATTTCAGCAATAATAGATTTTATTTTCGTATTTTCTGCCATTCCCGATTGCATTCTCTTGTCTGGACCTAAGTAAATATTAATTTTTCACTTGCTTCCCTGTGGATACCCTGTTCTCACCCATTTACTACGTTAGTAGTTGTTTAAGAAATAGTAAAAATTATAAATGTTTAAACTGGTGTTCCAGGGTGTTTAACAATACGCTTCCGGACACACCAAGTTTTTGGCGCCATTGTCGGGAAAGCAACGGAGAAAATTTTTTATTTACTTTTTCTAGATCTGTTTCACTATTTTTTCTTTTTTGTTTTATTACTTGATCCGTTATCTCAATTTAATTCTTGTTTCTCTTTGATTTTGCAGGACGTAATAGCAAAAGGTGAGGTACCGGAGCATTGTGGGACTACGGGACGGAAGAGAAGAGAAGAGAAATTGGATTGCATTGCAGGTGTAGTCRTTCCATTTTATTTTTAATTTTCTTATTTTTGTATTCAAACTCGTTTTTATAGAATAGTGATTTTTAAATTTTTAATTAAATTTCTTTAGAAAAAAACCGATTTATTTTTTTAGTATTATTTTTTTGTCGTTTTGTTTCTAGATTTATTTTTCTTCCTTTATTTTAATTTCTTGTTCGAATTTATATCTTATTAGGTTTGTGTTTTTCTTTTATTTCAAAAAAAATTTGTTTATTTTATTTTATTTTATTTATAGCCGCTAATTTTCTTTTGTTTATTTTATTTTCGGTTTAATTTTTTGGAATTGCGATTTTCTTGATAGAATTTATTTTGGTAGTAGTTAATTTTGTTTTTAAACATAATTATTTCTTTTATTTTCTGTTTGTTATAATTAATTTTTGCTTTATTTAATTTCTTGTTTTAGTTATTTAATTGAATAATTAATCGTTAAATAGGAAATTATTTAAATTTTCGAATTTGAGTTTAAATTTCGAATTTGAATTTAAATTTAAATTCAAATCTGAATTTTAATTTGAATTTGAATTTCAAATTTCAAAATTTAAATTTGAAATTTCGAATTTAAAAAAGTTAAAAATAAATAAATAAAATTGAAAAAAAATAAAAAAATATATTTTAAAAGTTTTGCATTTGCATTCCAACATTTAGGGTTTCATATTCTGGAGCATGCATCATATAGGTTTATTTAATTGCTGAAATTATTTTGTTTGTTGTGAATGAGCTAGGTTTCTTTATATTTTAATTGCTTCTTGTGCTTAGTTTATTTTATTCTTTTATATTATATTGCTTAATTGCACTTTAGAAATAATTGTTCTTGCATTGTAATTAGTTGCTTTCATTTTGTATTTATTTTATCTTTCCGTTAATCCATTTTAAGGGCATTTAACTTAAATAAGATAAGGTGGGATTTCATCACCCTTACTTGGCCCAAAAATCACCACCTTTAACGTGCGGTTCACCCTAACCCTAATTTAAAATTTGGGTAGCAAGATCCTTTAGGGAAGCCTCACACTTGGTTCAAAGGTGTGCTGAATTTTAGGAAAGCTTGTAATTACTTTCTATAGCTGGCGGTTGGTGTCTAAGGAAAGAGGTTAAACCGCTACGCCTAAGCGGGTTTGTGGTTAGTTAATTAGGTCTTTGTGAGAGCAAGGGGAGCCTCCCACATCCCCACCTCTTACCTGGCCAACCAAAGGAAGTGGTGTAATTCCAAGTGAACCTAAAAGGATTCACATTGGTTGAACCACTAGTTTAGGAAACCTTAGGTCAGCCCTAGGTCGTGTGGTTGATTTACTTGCATTTTTTTTTAATTTTAAAAATTAAAATTTGTATTTAAATTTCAGGAATTTAAATTTCAAAATTTGAATTTGAATTTAAATTACAAAAATTTAAATTTTGAATTAAAAAAGAAAGAGAAAATTTTAAAAAATAAAAATTAAAAACACAAAAAAAGAAAAAAAATATAAATTGAGTTTAAATTAAAGAATTTAAATTTCAAAATCCAAATTTCAAATTAACATTCAAAATTTAAATTTCAAATTTCAAAAAGAAGAAAAAGGGGGGTCAAAACAAAATAAGAAAAAATGAATTCAATGGCTGGAGTTTGTGGAATGAGAAACTACTTCCAACCTGGGCCACAGATAGATTGGAACCATGTGTCTCGACAACTGGACAAGATTAATGGGATGGCCCAGAGAATTGACCAAGTCCTTGCGTATCGTCAACAAAGTGGCCCATACCCAACCTTGTCATGCTATCCATCATGTTCCATCAGTGCAAGCCTAGCCTGTCATGTTAGCTAGTGCCCTGTGGCGGGCCCATGTCAACCAATTAGTCCAAACCAAGTACATGCAGCCAACAAATTTTTCCAACCCAATGCTAACCCATTCTTTAATCCATATAACCCTAGGTGGGAAAATCAACCCAACTTCACTTATAGGGCCCAAGCCCAAGAAACCCCCCTGTTAGATGTGTTATCTCAATGGTCTGAAGCTCAAATTCACTAGGACTACAATGATTATCCTTGGACTCAATCAGCTCAACCATGTCAAACCTATACACAGTCCCAACAGTACCAACCATCTAACTCCATATAACCCTAGGTGGGAAAATCAGCCCAACTTCACTTATAGGGCCCAAGCCCAAGAAACCCCCCTATTAGATGTGCACTCTCAATGGTCTGAAGCTCAGATTCACTAGGACTACAATGATTATCCTTGGACACAAACGGCTTAACCATGTCAAACCTATACACAGCCCCAGCAGTACCAACCATCTAACTCCATGGCTTAGAAATTTCAGAGACCACAAGGGCAGAGCCAATTCTAGCAGATGTATCCTAGGAACCAATTGGCCCAAGCTTATCAGGCTTGCCTACAACCTCCTTAGACCCATATAGTAGACAACCAATTCATGCAACTTTAGCAGCTAATCCTAAATCAGTAGCAGTCCATCGATAGATTAGAGAGTCGAATAAAACAGCTAGCCGAATCCAAGAAGAGGAGAGAAGTAGGACAACTACCAAGTCAACCGATTTTGAATCCTAGAAATCAGCCACCGGGTTTTCCTCCACAACAAATTCAACCACCTCCTAAGAACCCTTAGTCTGAAAATATCAAGACTATTACAACCTCAAGGAGTGGGAGGATTTTAGAGGACCCATGTGAGAAAAGGAGAGTTAGTGAAAATGAGCAAGAAGACCTTAAGTTGGGGGGAGAAGAAGGAAAAGAAAATTTAGAAGATGAGCCTATAGTGAACCAACCTATACTTGCCTTTCCAACTGCACTCACAACTGGGCCAATGCGAAAGAAGAAAGAGACTCACAACGAGGAGAGCAAGGAAGTCCATATTAACTTCCTTCTCCTCGACGCGATCCAACATGTCCCGGCCTATGCCAAGTTCTTGAAAGAGTTGTGTACTCAAATGATGGAACCATGATCGGCCCCACAAGAAATGATGCTCTCGGCAGATGTTAGTGCATTTCTCCTAAACCAACTTCCCCGAAAAATGAAAGACCCTGGTGCTCCGCTCATAAGTTGTGTCATCTCTGGAATCACCTTCGATTGGGCCCTATTGGATCTTGGGGCCAGTATAAATCTGCTTCCGTCCATTTATGACAAGTTCAGGATTGGCGAGTTAAAACCTACCCCAATAATTCTACAACTCGTTGATTGGTCAGTCAAGACTCCTCGAAGTGTTATTGAGGACGTCATTGTCAGGATAGAGGGTTGTCAATTCCCATTGGATTTTATCATCCTAGACATGACCCCAACCGAGGAACTAAACCATATCCCAATAATTTTAAGATGTCTGTTTCTAGCAACGACCAATGCTAATACAAACTGTAAATCAGGAGAAATGGACATTTTATTAGGGGAGCAGATAGTCCGGTTAAACGTTTTTAGTTCCTCTAAGTATCCAAACCTAGGGGAAGATGAGTGCAAGGTGGATATAGTGGACAATCTTTTAGATCCCCTGCCTACCCTGTGGTTAGCCTAATCTGAACCCTGTCTATCGGAATATGAAAGTGAGTCAGAGAGTTTAGATGAAGAAAGTGCGTGAATGTTTCTCGTTGAAGACGTTAAACTTAGTGCTGGTTTGGAGGCAACCGAATGTAGTTTTTAGTGTTTTTGCTTTTAGGATTTGTTTTTCTTTTCTTGATTCGAGACCAGGTGGTAGACCTTGAACCCCTCAGAAAAACCCTATTCATTGCTCCCTTTGGCCCATATCCTTTTTGCATCATTCTAGTCATGCCATTAGGGACAATGGCATTTAAGTTGGGGGTGAGGAAAGAAAGAGAAAAATGAAAAAAAAAATTGCGAAACTAAGCTTTTAAATATGTAGAATTAAAATTCCACTGAACATTTAAAAAATTTTTTCCATTAAAAGAAATTCCTAAACAGAAAAAGTTGAGGAAACTGATAAAAGAAAGTTGAATTTTGTAGAAATTGGTAGCAAGTGATAGGAGTCAAAATTGGTCTCATTTGAATATTGTCGAAATTGTTTAGAAATTGGAAAGTACTCCCAAGTTTGCCCTTGCCAAGATAAGAAGAGAAAGATTGAGAAATTAGACATTTCAAATTGTTAGAAACAGTGGACTGTCCTGAACAGTGTTGCAAGAAAAAAAGAATAAAAGGTCAATGGACACCCTAGACTTAGTAACTGGGTCTCTTCACCTAAGTCAAGTGTCGAGATTCACGTCAAACGAAAAAGGGAATGCCAAAGACGCTTACGTAACACTTAGTAACCGGGTCTCTTCACCTAAGGCAAGTGTCAAGATTCGTATCAAACGGTGGAAGGTAACAATAGAAATAAGTGTACACATCAAGTTCAGGGGTAGAAATCCACCTATAAAAAATTGATAAGAAGAATATATGTCTAATTTTAAAATCAATCTCAGATGATTTTACCCCTTAAGCCCAATACCGATCTATATAGAGTTTGAGAATGCTAGAATGAGGATGCTTGATTAATTCTGTCTGGAAGGATCTTGAGATGGGAAAGATCTCTATGACCAGTGTAATTTTAAGGCTGTATTGCTAAGGGACTAGAAATGTTTAAGTTAGGGGGTGTGATAACTCTGGATTTTGATGCCTTAAGGGCATCAAGTCAAGGGTATTTTCGGCCTTAGAATAGTCAAGATGTGCCATTTTCCCAGTTAAATGCAATGTTGTGGCCTCTAAGGGTCTCTATGCATATTCTAGAGAACATTGGGAAGTTTTCATGGCTGAAATGCAGATTTTGGGAAGCTGGGGTGTAGTCCAACTGAGAGAGGGGGTGTTTTGTGAAAAAAGTGAAAGCAGGAGGGCGCCTCGTAGCTACTAAACCCAGTTTGGCGCCCCTCTTACTTTATTAGCATACTCCCCTCTCCTTAGAAAACCCTAGGACACCTCTCCACTCATTCTTTTCATCCTTAACAAACCATAGCCACCCTAACTGCTAAATCCTCACCTTCCATCCCTTCTAATCTCCACCATCCATTCTAGGGCACTCTCTTTTAAGCATTCTAACCTTAGGGAGCCACCTAACTTCTAAGCTTCACCATTCAGCCTTTAGCCATTAAATCTCACCCCTACATAATATTAGGTGCCCTCTTGTTTAATTTTCAGCCTTAGGATCACCTTAGAACAATCCTAACCCTCCATTCTAAACCCTAGGGTGCCCATATTTTTGCAAAAAAATCAACTGCCACCCCCTTTTTCTCTCTAATCCTAATTTGATCCACCCTTTTCCATAAAAAGGACCCTAAGGGCCCTGAAGAAGGGGTTGGTCAATTCACCCTGTTACAAGGCTAAGGTTTCTTGAGGAGTTCAAGGGTTGTAGAAGGGGATGACGCCTAGTTCTTGTTAAGTGGGGTTCTTGCAAGCTGTTCAACCAATCTGCAACTACCGTCACTAGATCTGATCAACCATTCTTTTATTTTCTTTATTTTATTTTCTGTTATTTTTATTTCTACAATCTTTTAGAGTTAATTTTTGTTTGTTTCTTTGTTTTACAGATCTGAATTCGTTTGGTTCAATGCTATGGTGTCTCGAGGGGTTCGAGGGTTGTAGAAATGATGGACGTCCGGTTCTTGTCAAGAGGGGTTTCTGCAAGATGTTTGGTCGATTTGCAGCTACCGCCACCAAAACCAGATTTTGGATTGTTTTTTTTTATTTATTCTTTTTATTTCCTTTGTTGATTCTTGTATTTTATTATATTCTGATTTTTATTTATTGTCTTGTTTAAATTTGGAACATTTAATTTCAGCAATAATAGATTTTATCTTTGTATTTTCTACCATTCCTGGTTGCATTCTCTTGTCTGGACCTAAGTATATATTAATTTTTCACTTGCTTCCCTGTGAGTACGACTCGTTCTCACCTATTTACTACATTAGTAGCTGTTTGAGAAACGGTAAAAATTATAAATGTTTAAACTAGTGTTCTGGGGTGTTCAACAATGCGCTTCTGAACACACCAGTCTTCGCTTGTGATCTCAGAGACCTCGACTACCAATCAGCCGATTCCCTAAGCCTTCTATTTTCCCTGGTGTTCTGTGTATGAGCACTACCTCCACTTCGACCTCTGTTTTCCCTTCCCTCCTCTCGTCCCTAAAATCCTTAATTGTTACAACATTTCCCCCAGTCATCTTGCTCTGAATGCTGTTAGGACCATAGTGGCTATGTTGGTGATGGCTCACCTCCGAGGTGTGTCCATGACCCTGAAAGTCTTCTGGGATCTGTTCGCCTTGAGGAAGCATCTCGATGGGGATGATTTGTGCTACTTCCAAGGCCGACGGGGTAGGGTAGTGGACAACCCATCCTCCGTCCACAACTGGAAGAAGTTTTTCTTTGTTCGTTGTTCATAGGGGTGGTCCTTCTAGTCTGACTGGGGAACGTCGAACTTGTTGGCCGAGAGGATTAGGCCATACAACAGCGAGGAGGAGTCAACCATGATGAATATGATATGGCTGACTGGGATGATTCACACCGGACCCTTAATAACAGAGGAAGCCTTGGTGTGAGCTGGCCTTCGCCTTGCCGCCCTCGGTATGGGCACTCTTGTTGTCGGATAGTTGTGTCATTTGCTTAACCTTCATTGTCTTTCTTCTAACATTGACTATCTTTCTTTATTGCAGAAATGGATGACGACTTGAAGGAGAGGCTTCTGCGGGTGACAATGGCTAAGTCCAGGAAGGGCCCAACCGAGGGGCCTTCGAGAAGGCCAAGTGAGAAGGAACTGCCTCGAGCAAAGAGAGCTGCCGAGGCCGAGAAAAGGAGGGTAGCCACACCTAAGCGGTTGGGCGATGCCCCTCAAGTGTAGAGAGCGAAGGTGGCAGTGAGGGACCACCGTGCCGAGGATATTGTTGGAGGTTCTCGGCAGTCAGGGCCTCATTCCTCGGACCCACGCAACGACATCCTGCTAGCGATGTGTCGATCATTCCACCCTAGCTAGAACGTCAGGGAGGGTGACTCTCTCAATAACCCTGGTGTTGGTCGTGCCTTGACCACTGGTCTTCGCAGGTCTCCACCCAGGTTGTTCAAGACACGCTGCTCAATAAGCTGGCCGAGGTAAGGCTTAATTTTCCCTTGCTTGCTGCTATTCTCCTGCTACTTAGGTTTTTTCAACTGATGAGGGTTCCTTGTGTCTTCATAGACGCTTCTTGCACTATCGGCCTCTGTGATAAAATGGAGGTGATGCTGTAGTAGCTCTGAACGTCGCAAGAGGAGAATGAGCAGCTGAAGTGCTAGCTGGCTGAGGAGCAGTCAAGCCAATAGGCCATCACCGAGGTGGCTCGTAGGGAGCACAAGCGTCACAAGAAGCTCAAGGCCGAGGTGGCAGCTAAAAGGGAGCAATTGAGGACTGCGAGGGCCTCCTTGGACGAGGTAGAGCAAAACTTTAGGAGGCATTCGTTTAAGCCGTGGAGGAGTAAAAGGCCTTCGAGGCCCACAAGGAAGAGTTGGCCGAGTTCAGTGCCTCTTCTTGGTGGGGATTGAAGACACTAAGGGTCTGTTTGGTTTGTAGCCGAAACCGAATTCAGAATCGAAATCCTCCGGAATCGGAATCAGAATGGTTCATTCCCATGGTCTGTTTGGTTTAAACAGGAATGGGAATGGGAATTGAAATCAGTAGGAATGGGTTTCATTCCCAAGGAAGGGGCAGGGAATGGCCATTCCCTCAAATGGGGGAATGCCATTCCAACAGGAAAGGGAATGGGATTCTGATTCCGCCCAAACAAACAGTTGGAATCAGAATAGCTCGTTTTGATTCCGATTCTAGACCCCTATTCCCACAAACCGAACGGGGCCTAAGTCACAAGTGCAGGCACTCCTTCCGGATTTTGACGTTAGCCAGCTAGGCCCTCGTCTTCCAAGTCAGCAAGCGACCGAGGTGGCAGGGCTAGGGTGATGTTGAGTAGCCTGCGCAACAAGAGGCAGCCGTCGAGCACGTTGACATTGATAGGGGTGTAAACAGATCGAATTCGAATCGGATCTGGCAATATCCAAAATCAAATCCAATTTAAAAATTTGACATCCAACGGATATCAAAAATTAATATTCAAATTCAAATCCGATTAAATATTCAAATATTCGATTCAAATTTGACTAATTAATTATTTTAGGTAATTAATAAATATATAAAATAAATAATTTATTTATATAAAGTATATAAATATATAAATTATTTATATAATTTAATTATTATATATATAAATTATTTAAAACATTTAAAAATTTTATATATTATATATAATAATTATATAATCGGTCGAATTTGGATGTTTATTGAACCGAATCAGGTCATATCCGAATTCGACCGATTAGATATTCGAATTATCCGAATTCGATTTGATTATATATCAAATCTTGAATTCGAAATTGGATTTTTGAATACCGTTGACACCCCTAGATATTGAGGCTGAGTGAAGAAGCTCGCGTAGGATCGAGGCTCCTTGCTCCTTTTGTGATAGTTCTTTTACTTTGCTTTCTTCCATCTTGTCTTGTTATACTTTTTTTGTAAGAGGCTCGGCCTCCCCCGTTAAAGGCCTCTTTTTGTAAAGACTGAGTGAACATTGAATGAACATATTGAATATACTGAGTCCTTGTCAAAATTGTGCATTTTTCTTTCTTTTTCTTCGCTTTTTTCTTTTCTTTTACACAAGGGGTCGATGCCTCCCCTGAAGAGGCATAATTTGCAAGGAAACTCATAATTTTCTACTTAGCTACTCACGAAGGATTTTCCCACTAAGGTAGTTAAGTTGAGGCCGACCTTTGTCGCCGAGATCTTGGGACCCTCTTCCTTAGCGAAAAGGAACGGAGGTGATTGATTTAGCCTACCTGGCGTATTCTTCCTTGGGGGGCTTAGAGACCGGACTCGCATGTGGCCGAGGCCCAATGATTGGTTTACGACTGAGGTTGTAGAGTGCCTTTGCCTTACTAGGGTAGCGTTACTTGTTTAGTGTGTTTTTCCATTGTATTTTGCGTTAAGTGATGGGCCAATGTCAGCTCTTTTGGCCTATGCAAAGACTCGCTTCTTTTGAGGGTCTTTGAGGCCGAGGCCGATGTCATAGGTCGTTCATTAACAATGGCCAAGGTCCCAAAAGTTCTTGCCTTAGCTCAAAAGGCGAATAGGTGTATGACTCTCCAAGAGTCGTGTGCCTTGGGTCGTTGTCTGGTCCAAGCATATAACCTTAGTAAAGGTTGTGTGCTATGGCTGGTTGTTCAGTTGAGGAGTCCTGGCGATTGGATGAAGCGAGAACATTTACACTAAAACTTGAGTCGAGGTGAGAGGAACTTGCACACTTTATTCACAAAGTTTCCCCTAGCCATTTTTACATCATTGATAATACATCCAGATGTTCTCAGAGTTCCAAAGGTACTGGTCTTCCACTCATGTACTCCAGCCAAAAGGTGTCAGGGCTGACCACTTACTTGACTCTATAGGGCCCTTCCTAGTTAGGGCCAAGTTTTTCGATGACGGGCTCAGGTACCATGAGATGAGATCACCTTCCTTGAAGTGACACTCTCTGACCAGGGATTTGTAGTATCTAGTAACTCTTTGCTGATAGGTCGCGATCTTGATTTGAGCTTTCTCTCGGATGCCCTCCAATAGGTCGAGATTGTTTCTTTACTCTTTATCGTTCTGAGCCTCTTTGTACACCTCGGTTCAAATTGTTGGCTAGCCGATCTCTACTAGGATGACAACTTCGGTTCCATATATCAAGTTGAATGCAGTCTCACCCTTGGCTGATCTCTACTTGGCTCTGTCTAGTCTTGCCATCAATCCATCTAGGATGGTTCTGTTGGTGACCTTGGCTAGCCGACTGAGGTGTACTGCTATCTTATCCCCATACCCGCACTTCATTCTCTGAACCTTGTGTCATCGAACTGTCGGCCGTTGTCTATGATGAGCATGTGGGGGATGCCAAAATGACAATTGATACTCTTCCAAATGAAACTTTGGATCGTCATAGCCATGATGGTTGCCAAGGGATCAACTTCAACACACTTGGTGAAGTAGTCTACTACGACGACGATGTATTCCTATTCCTAGTGGCTGGAGGGAATGGTTCAAGAAAGTCCATTCCCCACTTTGCAAAGGGCCATGGGTTATTGAGGGCCGAAAGGGTCGTGGCAGGCCGATGGGGGATGTTAGAATGCCTCTGGCATTGGTCACACTTTTGTACTAGTTCTACAACATCCTTTTGTATGGTTCGCTAAAAGTATCCTTGCCTTAGTGCCTTTTGTGCTAGAACCCTGTCTCCTAGATGGTTGTCGTAGATGCCTTCGTGGATCTCTCGGAGTACGTACTCGCCCTCCTCTCGGTGGAGGCATCTGAGGTAAGGCAAAGTAAATGATCTTTTGTGTAGCTTGCCTTCGAGCAGGGCACAGCGGGCTGACTACCGTTGAACCTTCCTTGCTTCATTCTTGTTGGAGGGCAGCTGCTCACGTTGTAGATAGGCAAGGATGGGGTCCATCCAATAGGGCTTGGCTTGGACAGGGAACAACTATTTCTCCAATTCTGGGTCGTGCAAGGTTCTCAATGTGTATTGTGTGGTTAAGGTCCGGCCCTGAACAGCTTGCAGGTTTAGACAAGGCATTAGATCTAGTGTTCTCGTTCCATGGGACCTGGTGCAGGGTGACATGTTGAAAGTGGTTAACTAGTTCTCAGACTTTGACCATGTATTTAGCCATATTTGGTTCCCTAGATTTATACTCCCCGTTCACTTGGTTCACAACTAGTTATGAGTTACTAAAAACCTCAATGTGCTTGGCTCTGAGGTCCTTGGCGAGACGTAGGCCGGCGAGCAGGGCCTCATACTTAGCTTCATTATTGGAAGTAGGGAAGTTGAACCGCAGTGTATACTCCACATCATTGTCATCTGGAGCAATAAGTATGAGGTCTGCTCCGCTTCCTTTGGCATTGGTGGATCCATCCACAAACAAAGTCTAGGTGGGTTGTGGCCTCTCATCCTCTTCGGGGGCTCAACTAAGGGCGTTGTTGAAAGTGCATTCTACCAAAAAGTCCGCCAATGCTTGTGCTTTAATTGCGGGCCTCAAGTAGTGTAAGTCAAATTCTAACAGCTCGATGGCCCATTTGGTCAACCGACCCGAGGTCTCTGGTTTGGAGAGTATTGGATTGAGGGGCTGGCTGGTCACTACCTTAATGCTATGAGCCTGGAAGTAGGGCCTTAGTTTCCTAGCTGAGACCACCAGAGTGAAGGATAGCTTCTCCACCTCTGGGTACCTGGTCTCGGTGTCATAGAGGACCTTATTGGAATAGTAGACCGACCTCTGAATTCCTTCATCTTCACGTACTAGAATTGAGCTGGCGGCCTCGTCCCCAACCGAGAGGTACAAGAGTAAGGTCTCTCCTAGAAGAGGTCGCGTGAGTAGAGGAGGCAACGCAAGGTAGGACTTCAATTCTTCAAAGGGTTTCTAGCACTCTTCAGTCCATTAGAAGTCCTTCAACTTCTTGATAGCTAGAAAGAAAGGTATGTAGCGGTCAATTGACTTCGACATGAATTGGCTTAAAGATGCAACTCAGCTAGTGAGTCTCTGAGTTTCCTTGATGGACCGAGGGGGCTCCATGTCAAGTATGGCCTATATCTTTTATGGGTTGGCCTCTATGCTTCATTGAGTAACTATGAAGCCCAAAACTTACTTGAGGTGATATCGAAGGCGCATTTGCTGGGGTTCAACTTCATGTTGTATTTTCTTAGCTCCTCAAAGGTCTCGTTGAGGTCTGAGGTATGCTAGCTAGCTTTTAGGCTCTTTACCACCATGTCATCAACGTAGGCCTCGATGTTCCTCCCCATCTGGTCTTTGAATATCTTGTTCACCAGTCGTTGGTAGGTGGCTCTGACGTTCTTCAGTCCAAACGGTATCACCTTGTAGTAGTAGGTGCCATGATCGGTGATGAATGAGGTCTTCTCTTCATCACTGAGGTGCATCTTGGTCTAGTTGCACATAGAGAAAGCATCCATGAAGCTTAACAACTCGTACCCTGTGGTGGTGTTGATGAGGTGATCAATCCTCAGCAAAGGAAAGCTGTCTTTGGGGCAGACCTTGTTGAAATATGTGAAGTCAATGCATATGCGCCATTTCCCATTAGCTTTCTTGACCATGACCACGTTAGACAACCATTTAGGGTAGTGTACCTCTCAGATGAAGCTGACATTGAGTATCTTATCTACCTCCCTTCCAATGGTTTTTTAATGCTCCAGTGCAAAGTTCCTCTTCTTTTGCCAAATTGGCCTATAGCCCCGGTCTGTGCTTAGCTTGTAACTAATGACCAAGGGGTCAATTCCTGGAATGTCAGTGGCAGACCAAGCAAAGACGTCTACATTAGTTTTGAGAAAGCTTACTAGTTCGAAAAATGTGTCTTGAGGGAGGTGTGACTTGACTCGTATTGTCTTCTCGGGCTCGACCTCGTCTAGGGGACCTAGATGAGGTCCTCGGTCAGCTAGCTTTAGCTCGTTGGTTCATCCCTGAGGTCGAGCCCCTCCAATAGCAAAGCTTCTTTATTCTTGCCTTTTAGTGTTGCCACATAGCACTGTCTGGCTGCTTGTTGGTTCCCCCTGACTACTCCCATGCCATGCTTAGTGGGAAACTTCATGGCAAGGTGATAGGATAAGATGGCCACCTTAAGTGCGTGAAGGGTCAGCCTCCCAATGATGGCATTGTATGGGGAGCCTATTGTTATGACTAAGAATTTGGTCATCCTAGTGACTTGCCGAGGCTCGGTCCCTACTATCACTAGTAGGGTGATCTTTCCTTCTAGATTGACAACTATCCCAGAGAAGCCGACTAATGGCACATCAATAGGCTACAATTGATTTGGTGTTTGTTGTATCTTCTCAAATGTGTTGTAGAACAGATGTCGGTCAAGGAGTCATTGTCTATGAGGATTCTCTTCACCATGTTGTTGGCGATGGTCATCGACACCACCAACGCATTGTCGTGGGGCAATGAAACCCCTTGTAGGTCATCGTCGGAGGAGATGATATCTTCCAGCCTCGACCTTTTAGGCGTTCGGCTTTGTATGTTGTACTGCCTGGCGTATGCCTTCCGGGTCGAGGTTGATGCTTTGCTTGAGGTTGAGCCCCTAGCGATGACGTCAATGACTCCAACTAGGGGGTGATGGGCATGGGGCTTGACCTTTGCTGTTACTATGAGGACTAGGTGCCAGCGTCCTCCCCGACGTAGTCCTTCAAGTGCTTGCGGTGGATGAGGGACTCGATCTCATTCTTGAGTTCATGGCAGTCCCCGGTTTCATGGCCGGTGCTGGAGTGATACTTACAGTATTTCTTAGGGTTACCCCTTTTGGGGTTCCTCTTCAATTTGGTCGGTCACTTCATGTATTCCTCCTTCCCTACTTGCATGTATACTTGTTGAAGGAAGGGGCCATCAACTTCTTTTTATTGTCTTTGTTGGTGTAGTCGTGACCGTGGCCTTCCCTTTCCTTCCTCTTCTTGTCTGTGGCCCCTTGGTTGGGCTTGGCCTCTGGTTTCTAGAGGCACTTGCTAGCCTCGGCCTGCTTGGCAGTGATGTATTTTTGTGCCTTTTTCAAGTCAGCCTTGTTCTTTGGCGGAATCTTGGAGATGGACCATTTGAGGGGTCCGGGCTAGAGGCCGTTAATGGTCACATGCATGGAAACTAAGGGTCAAGATCCCTTACTTTGAGCTCTTCCCACTTGAACTGATCTATGTATGCCCGAAGGCTTTCCTCGCTCTTCTGCTTGATTGACATTAGAGAGACAACGGTCTTTTGACACCATCGGCTACTGACAAAGTGGGAGAGTAAGAGATCGACAAACTGGTCCTAGGTGTTGACGAACTGAGGGTGGAGTGTGGAGAACCATCCATGCGGCTCCCTTGAAGGTGGCTTGGAAGAGGAGCATGAGTGCCTGTAGAGGAGCATGAGTGCCCTTAAGCTTTCCAAGTGGTCATCTAGATCCGTGCTCCCATTATAAGTCTCCAAAGTGGGAGCCTTGAAGTTAGGTGGGCGCAGCTCTAAGGTGATGGAGTCAGTGAAGGCGTCGATTTGGGTGGATGAGGTGTTCTGATTGGTGGAGGCATCACCTCGGCCCTCCTCACTTGTCGAATTTGATCTTGGATGGTGCCTATTTGTGCTTGAAAGACACTAAGGTGTCGGTCGATGGGGGCTTAGACCTCGTCTAGGTTCTCTTTTACGTAGGACAGATTGGCCATGTTCTTGGAGTGCTCGAATGTCGGTACATCCTAAGCCTTGCGAGCTTAATGATCGTTAAAGAGATTGTGAAGATCAGATATTGGTGGAGGAGAGGCATAGCGTCGGCCTCCAGCCCTCGGAGGAGGACTGTAGTGGACAGAGTGCCCGCCATTGTCCTGGTTGCTCTCTGCGTGGCAATGATGGCAATCGTGGTCCTTGTGGTTGTTGTGGGACCCCATTGGTTCGCCTCTCCGATTGGGGAAACAAAGGGTCTTTGACGGGGGCTTGCTGGCTTGTCGACTATTGCTATTGGACATTGAGGGCTCGGCCTTCTCTAGATCGATCAGGCATTGGCCCAGTGGCGCATGGGTGGATCTTCCACTGTATTGTCCCTAGCTTCCCATGGGACAGCCTCTTGTTGGATGCCCCACCTCGTCCAATCTCTAGGCTAGGTTGTCTAGTCTATCAAGGACCAGCTTGAATTGGTCCATTGTGACTAGGTTTTGAGCATTTTGAGTGTGGTCTTGCTGATCAGCCATGTCGGAAACTTGATTAATTAAGTTAAGTTGTTTCTTAAAGGGAAGTCTTGAAAACATTCCCACAGACGATGCCAATTGTTGCTACCAAATATGAGGCTGAGGGAAACAAGGGGATTTCGCTGGTGTTTGAGGCTGACGAGTCTGACTTGTAAACAGGAGAAGAGTACATGTCAGAGGCCCCAGGTGTTATCCCAGGGGTGGAGACTTCGACGATCAAGTTAGCTGAGTGCTTAAGAGGGGTTGGACCATGTTAGAGACGAGGGATCAGAGCTTAGTCCTTAATAGCCAAGGATGATTCTCTTAAGATTCTGAATGCAAGAGAGTAAGTGTCTTTACCTTGAGATGAGCACCCCCTTTTATAGCTAACCTTGCCTTGGAGTGGTTGGAGGCAGTTGATGATGTGCAGCCAAGATTTGGTCTGGCCAATGCCATGTAGCACGATTTGAGGCTTGTCAAGTATCCCTACATCACAAACCAAATTGTAAATTGTAATTTAAGAAACCACCAAATTGTTTTAAAGTCTAAATCAAACCAAACTACAAATTCGATTTGGTTTGGTTTGATTTTGCGATTTAGATCGTACAATCAACATCCCTACCACTAAGAACTTATCTTATACTATTGGTCCCAAGTTTAACACTTTGGCTCAGTTTGAAAGAGTACAAATTATGTACAGTACAAATACATACAAAATATTACAAAATGCATGGTTTTGCACTCTATACATTTGTATTTGTACTCCTTCCAAACTGATCCTTTATGTGAAATTCTTATGATGACATAAAACCTAAAACCAGAACTGGGCCAATTATTAATCAAAGAATCGGATTTGACCATATTATATTTAACATCTATAATTACGTATAATATGACATCTTAGAAGTTATAATTTCATTTTTGATAATATAACCTTAATAAAAATGACAATAAAAGGTATATTTTTACATGTTGATAAAACAAGTGTTTTTAACTAAAATTTGCACTAATAAACATAAAATATAACAAAAATTATGAAACCTTCATATATTATAAACTACATCTAGTTTGGAATAACAAAAACTGGTCTCAACTCAATTATAATCGGGATACAAGACTTAGAATCATGACAGATGTATTCTGTTATTGTATTGTATCTTTGGGGTATTGATACACAAGATATTTTTAAAAACATTGGTTTTTAATAATTAAATAAAATAATATAAAAAAGATTGTCAAAGAAAAGATTATAAAATTATAAAAAAAATTGAAAATTATAAAAAGAAAAGATTATCAAAGTGTGAAACACCCCTTCTTACATATTGGGGCTTTTTTACTCAATTAAAAATTTAAATTATTGATACACACGATACAAAAAAAATGTGTATTGTACATCTCAAATGGGCAATATAATTAGATAAAAAATATAATTTACTCCGGCAATTGGGCCAGAAATTCATGTATTAAGGCCCCATTTAGTTGTGGGAACAGTCTGGAATCGAAATTGGAATGGGCTATTTTGATTCCAACTGTTTGGTTGGATGGAATCAGAATTCTATTCCCATTCCTGTTGGCCATTCCCTGCCCCTTTTTTGGGAATAAAATTTTATTCTTGTTGATTCAATTTTTATTTCCATTCACATCTGAACCAAACAGATTATGGGAATGGACCATTCTGATTCTAATTCCGACTACAAGCTAAACGGATCCTAATAGTTTAAAATGGCCATATGTCCAAGCTTCATGTATCTAACGTTTTGGTGACCCAAGATACAATAATTTGAAACCTTGGTTCGGTAGATCCGACCCATTGACATATATATGATTCTAATCGGATTAGGATAAGATCAACCCATATATATATATATATACCCGAACCAGAATTGTATTTAAGGATGGGTTTGCTGGTCCGGTCGTTTAATGAAGTTTAAATTTAAACAACCCAAAATTGTTCCAATAAAAATCCCTCTAATGGGTTTTTTTTTCCTTAAGACTGCATTTGTTTGAGGTGTAAATTCAAATTTTACATCTATGGAAAAAAATGAACTGATTTAGTGATCGGTGGAAATTAAAACCGGTTCATTTTAAAAATTTACACCTACCTTATTTGGTTGTCAAGGTGTAAATTCATTGAGATGGTGCAGAGGAGAAGACAATCTATAGAGGAGGAGGGAAATTGGGGAAGAAGAAGAAGAAGAAAAAGGAGGAGGAAGAGAGAGAGAGAGAGAACGAACAATTGCTCCTCTCCGGCTGGTTGCAGTGGAGATCTGCCTTGTTGGGTTCAGATCTACCTTTGGAGTTGGGTTGCAATTGCTCCTCTCCGGTTCTCCCTTTGGAGGTGGGTTCAGACCTGCCGCTGCAACTGGTTGCAGTGGAAAGAGAAAAAAAGGNGGGGGAAGAAGAAGAGAGAAGGAGAAGAGAGAGAGAGAGATGTATTTATTACATCGATAATCAATGTAAATAAAGTTCAAAATGAAATTTAATTGGAATGAGTCATCCGATTCATTCTGATTTCAATTATTTGATTGTATAGAATTGGAATCCTGCTTTCATTCTTGGTGGAATGGCATTCAAACCTCTCTCTTTTTTGGGAATAAAATCCCATTCTAGCTGATTTCAATTCTGATTCTGTTTCCTGTGTTTGGACCAAATAAATTATGGAAATAGAAAAATCTCATTCTGATTTTCAGGGAGTTTGATTCCAATTCTAATTTCGATTCCAACTAAGGTTTTTAAAATCGAACCAGACAATGAACCGGTCAGGGGTTCGGTTCCTGGGTCAAATGGTTCGACTGTTTGAATTGAACGAACGGTTCGTTTTGACAAAAAAATTAAAAAAAATGACCAAATTGTTGAATGGTTCAAATGCCCGGGTCAGCGGTTTGTTGACCAAATCAACAGTTTTTTTCGGGAAATAACGGTTATGGGGTAAAACAGACTGGTTCCAATTTTTCCGGTCCGACCGTCTGGTCTAGTCCGGTTTTAAAAACCATGATTCCAACTATAAACCAAACGAAGCATTAAAACATTAACGGACCGGTTCCCAATTTTTCCGGTCCGACCGTTCGGTCCAGTCCGGTTTTAAAAACCATGATTCCAACTATAAACCAAACGGAGCATTAAAACGTTAATGGTTTCACTATAGCACGTGTCAAAAGGCTTTCAGAATCCAGAGATTGATTTCCAATTACAACGGTTCAACCATTTGAATTGTGATGTGATCATCATCGATGCGTGTTTGTTTGCGTGCAAACGCAATTCCTCCTTTCAATGTAACTTCTTTTATCTCAAACCCAAAGAAAAATGGGCGGCCTCGTACGTTAAGTCCGACTCGAGATCGAGTCGGCTTGTTCGGCGTTCAATACGCGTGCGTTGACATGTCAAAAGTTTACACAATAGGGAATTTCTAATTCCCGTCATTTGGTCCCACCGTCTCAGCGTCTTCCCACCCAGAAGAAGCCAAGCCCATTATGGCTGTATGCACGGCATCGGCACGGTGCTAGACTCTTTACTTAGGTTGAGCTTTTTTTTGAAAGAAGGGAATGTTGGTGCTACGGTGAGCTTCTTCGGGTTTGGGGAGACAGCACCCGTAAATAAGTCTGGGATGCCATAATGGGCCCACTTGTGGAATCAGGGCCCACCATTAGAAGCCTAGCACAATAGCAATGAGTGTGGAAAAAATTGTAGAACCCCTCGTTTACCGCTTGTTTTATATATCCGAAGGACCACAATACACTCATTTCAGGTTAAGTTTGGGAGTGCTTATTTGGAAAATAAGTGATTATTTTAATAAGTGTTTTTAGTGAAAAAGCACTTATTCCAAACAAAAATAGTCTAGGTATTTTTAAAATGACTGTGATGAGTCAAGGTGGGCCAGAAAGGAAATAAACACTTGAATAAGTGTTCATTGGTGTAGTTCCGGCCCAAAATAAGTACTTATTCAAACGAACACTTATTTTTAAGCACTCACAAACTTAACCTTAATACCAACTGAATAGACCTGTTCATAGGCCGGGCTCTGCTTCTTTACCAACAGAAAATGTACAGGCCCAAGCCCAAGCCCGGTCCGACCATCGTGCCTAGATCTTAAGCCCGAACCCAAACTCGAAGTCCGACTTTTACACAAAATATCTTATTTTTAATGTACTTTTTTATAAATTAATGTTATATTAATTTAGTAATAATTTAATAAATTAATAAACTAATTTATATTTTCTAATAATAAATTAATATTTATTAATAATTTAAGAATTAAATATATATTATATATAAATATATAACATAAATGTTTTTTTATTATATGTAATAGTATTACGTCGGATTCAAGCCCGGACTGGATTTATTTAAGAAAACCCGAGCCCAAATCCGCTGACTTAAAATTTTGTCCAAAGAAAATAACAGTCCGGGCTATCGGGCTACCGTCTACAACTGAGGGGAGCCTCGGTATGATAGCTGACTTTTAGCATCTGATTATATAATACAATTACTTCCACCATATATATACACATATACATATCAAAATCATATATGTATCAGCGGAATTTTTGCTCAATTAATCTCCAGTTCTTCACTACTATGAAAGCCAACTAACTCAATAATGCAGCTAGAAACCTATGCTTTTTTCCAAAGAATATATTTCTTCTCTTGTAGTTCTTATGTGAGAGTTGAGGGTGAGTTGGTGACTTTACAAAACTGTTGAGGCCAAAATTAGCATAGTATCTTTATTATACTCATCAGGATGGTTGTTTTTCAGAGTTGGCTGCAAATTATTGATGCATGCATTTTGTTTTCTTTTAACAATGGATAATGGAAAAACTAGCTAACCCCATATAGTTTTGATAAGGCTTGAATGATGATAATGATGTCTTGTTTTCTTGAATAACCTGTCTAAGGGGCACATGTAGTGGTAGGTCTATCTATAAGGATAGGTCTTAGGACCTTTTAGCGGCGATGAACGCGACATATGTCATGACTCATGGATGGTGATTAAGAATTAAGCCCCAAGTTCAAGACTTTTGGCTTAATATCATTGACAGTTCAATATCTATAAATCTTCCAATTTTATAGGAAAGCCTTAGTTATCAACTGTACTCAAATAGTTCTAATTTTGACAAAGAAAACCACAGATGCAAGGGAATGAGTTTGGTAGTCAAGTTGTTCAAGTGTTCAGTGAACTTCACTGATGAACCCAAGAATCTGCTAATGACAACTTTATCCATGGCTAAAATGGAGTCCCTACTTCCTTCTTCCCACCCTTTGTTCATGAAAAAGAAAAATGAAATTCAGCCCATATGATTCCTCTACATGGCCAAAATAGGTGGAGTTGTACTAGGAAATTCTCTACTTAATAAAAAGAAATCAGATTAGTTTTGAATGTGATGGCTGTCTTAGAGGCTGTCCAACCATTACTATTGCCCCACTTTAGCCCTAAAGTGTATATGCCCTACAATTACTCAATCTCTCGCTTTTGAGTGTGAATGGCTGATGTGGGACATTATTATTCGTTATACGGTTCCAAATACAACAACCATCACATTCAATTAATCCGAGATTTAATGGAATCTGGATTAAATTCAATGTATAGGGTTATAGGGTTTTTAAATTCAAGGTCTAGGGTTATAGGGTTCAAAATCTCCCCCAACTTTCCTAATCAAACCATCTGGCAATCTCCTAAAAAATTGGAATTTGATATAACATCTGAAGCTTATATATATGCTTAAATACAATAAATTAAAAAAAAAAAACTAGTGGGTTTTGCATTATTTGACTAATTTAATTCATTTAAAGAATATGTTTGGTAACCATTAAAAGATTTAAAGAATATGAATTGATGCACGAAGGAACTTGAATGTATTTAAGTCATAAAGAATTAATGAAGCATCAATCTTTTTGAAGTTATTTCCTTACAAATTCTAATGTTAAATAATTAAGGGTCCATTTGGTTTATAACTGGAGTTGGAATTACAATCTCTCAAAATTAAGGGTCTATTCTCATAGTCTGTTTGGTTCAGATAAGAATTGAAATAGATATTGAAATAAATTGGAGTAGGATTTCATTCCCAAAAAAGGGGGAGGAAATGATCATTCCCTTAAATAGAAAAATGCCATCCCACTAAGAATGAGAATGGGATTCTGATTCTATCCAATCAAAAAATTAGAATTAGAATAACCCATTTCAATTCCGATTCCAAGCCCCTATTCCTACAAACCAAACGGGCCATGACATGTGAAAGAGGAAAAATTAGAAAAGAAGAGAAGTCTTTTGATAATAAGCAAATGGTTAAGTGGGTTGATAAGAGCTTCCATTTTGGAAAAGATCGAATCAATGTTTTGCTATTATTAGAATTAATGTTATTATTTATGTTTTTTTTCTGAGGCATCTGTATATGGATGTGCACTAGTATGAAAAGACCATGTATGTGGTTGACCTCTACATTTAAAAATGGAGACTTCATTTTTTGAATGGGTCATTCTTATATCTATTAATTGAATCTCTCTCTCGGACTCTGATTGATTGATCGATGGTTAGAAAGTTAGACTTCTGAATTGACAAGAGAGAGACTATAAGAAAATACCAGTAAAGAACGATTTTTTATGCAACAAGCTAATCCAGCAAGAAAGCATTGAGAGTAAATGCATCAAGAGCTATCAAATGATCAAGAGAGAAAAGAAATGGCAGTGATGAAATGCTGGCGAGTAGCTCAGCTGGCCCCACCATCCATCCAGGCCCGTCGCGTGGCTCGTGGCCAATGAAAAAACTGCCTTCATTATCATGGCTCCACCATATATACTGTTGCAGATTCACCGGTCCTGAAGTTATGGAAGAGATGAACTGATGATCATGATATAGCTCTCTTAGTTAACATACTTGACAAAACAATAGAGAAGCAATCAAGCATTCGAGACTAACTGATGAAGGAAGATTTGGCCCGCAAATTACGTTACGTGGCAGAAAACAAGTAGCTCGGCGCTTAAAACAGCGTACTGAGGGTACAAACACCAAAGGGAAGACCAACGGTCCGAACTCCCTACGAGGAAGACCGAACTCCCTATGAGGGAGACCGAACTCCCTACAAGGTGCCCGAACTCCCTACTTAGAGCTTGAACTCCCTACGAGGAGCCCGAACTCTCCCTTTGGCCCCGAGTCACACAAAGCAGAGACCCGAACTGGCCCGTCTTAGGACAGTTCGGGACCCCCCCCCTATTCGAACTCAAGGTTTCGCCTCACGCACCACTCCAGGCACTTCGCTTCCAAAGCATTGAACTGGACGAACCACACCGTACCTGACACCGAAGGAGTCCGTATCCAGGGGCGGCGCACCTGACTGACTTGGGATCTGACGCTTGACGGCCGCACTTCAAACGGCCACCTGCCACCGTCACCTGCCACCGCCACCTCCAGTTACAGAGACGGTTCCGACAAAAAGAGCAGTGACGGTTTTGCCCCAACAGAGGCGATGACGCCCGAACTGGCAGAAGCACGGAAATAATCATTCCCGACCTGACAAAAGTCTAGGAGTGAGTGCGCGAGGTGGTTATAAAAGGCTCTCCACTCCCCCAAAGATGAGGTATGCAAACTTTGCACTATTTGGTTTTATCTTGCCTTTGAAGGATTCTAACTTAAGCTTCGGAGCCTTTACACCAGGTTCTCCCCGGAGCTTCCTCACCTCCTCCATTTCAGGTTCCCTGCTACTCAGTTCAGAGGCAAGGTTGTTGACAACTAAGACCGGCCGGATTGCGCATCATCAATTGGCGTCGTATGTGGGAATAGCTTCAAAAAGCCTCCCTCCAAACTCTCATAACCCCTTTTCTTCAAAAAACCCAACACTCATGGCCTCCTTCAGCAACGCCAGACGTGACACGGAGACAAACACCACCGGGGAACAACTTCAAGTCCCCGTGGTGTGCGTTGGACAGTTCACCATCCCCCTTTCGGTGGATGGGATCCCCAGCTTGAATGCGCCACAAGCAGTGGCGCCCATAA
>NW_010729222.1:208423-232389 GCF_000365185.1 Nelumbo nucifera | reverse complement strand
GGTTCGTAGAACCTGCATCAGACCCGCTGAAAGGACTATCTGAGCCATCCGAGCTAGACATCGGGAGTGATGAGATCCAGGAAAGTACTCACTCGGACAAAAGCTGCAGACCACAGGAGCTCGGACGAGCGGAAGACCTTGAGCGCGAACTGAAAAAACTTGGATGCGAGCTGAAACTCAGACGCGAGCTCGAGAGAAATACAGAAGTGACAACAACTGGGGTCCCCCCCCCGCTATTTATACTCATAGTGACCAAAAGGCAACGACTTAGATCAAAGCAATCCGACGGCCTACAGCCGCACTGACCGCACGTCCCCCGAGACCGAGACGTGATTGGCGCACGTCTTCCTGAAACTGACAGCGCTGGCGCACATCTTTTCGAAACTCACGGAATGCCAGCGCACGTCTCCTCAGAAAAAACGGCAGCAGCACGTCTTTTTCAAATTTGAAAAGACGCCCGCTATCGTGCCCCCCCAAGTGGCATTTTTTTTGAAATTTCGAAATAAAGCGCGCGCCGCCACATCTATCACCATTTAGGCAGGCCGGCGCGCTTCCCGCCTAATGGACGCTCGAAAGAAGCCCAAGAAACCCTGACAACGCACTTCGCGCCGGCAGAAACCAAGAATCAAAGTGCAGGGCAAATCTACCTGACACCTTGCGAACTCTCCGCGCCAGGGCAAGACCCTTAGCACGAGGAGTGGGGGGGCAATTGATGAAGGAAGATTTGGCCCGACCTCGCAAATCACGCCACGTGGCAGAAAACAAGTAGCTCGGCGCTTAAAACAACGTACCGAGGGTACAAACACCAAAGGGAAGAGACCAGCGGTCCGAACTCCCTACGAGGAGACCGAACTCCCTACAAGGTGCCCGAACTCCCTACTTAGAGCTCGAACTCCCTACGAGGAGCCCGAACTCTCTCTTTGGCCCCGAGTCACACAAAACAGAAACCCAAACTGGCCCGTCTTAGGACAGTTCGGGACCCCCCCCTATCCGAACTCAAGGCTTCGCCTCACGCACCGCTCTAGGCACTTCGCTTCCAGAGCATTGAACTGGACGAACCACACCGTACCTGACACCGAAGGAGTCCGTATCCAGGGGCGGCGCACCTGACTGACTTGGGATCTGACGCTTGACGGCCGCACTTCAAACGGCCACCTGCCACCGTCACCTGCCACCGCCACCTCCAGTTACAGAGACGGTTCCGACAAAAAGAGCAGTGACGGTTTTGCCCCAACAGAGGCGATGACGCCCGAACTGGCAGAAGCACGGAAATAATCATTCCCGACCTGACAAAAGTCTAGGAGTGAGTGCGCGAGGTGGTTATAAAAGGCTCTCCACTCCCCCAAAGAGGAGGTATGCAAACTTTGCACTATTTGGTTTTATCTTGCCTTTGAAGGATTCTAACTTAAGCTTCGGAGCCTTTACACCAGGTTCTCCCCAGAGCTTCCTCACCTCCTCCGTTTCAGGTTCCCTGCTATTTAGTTCAGAGGCAAGGTCGTTGACAGCTAAGACCGGCCGGATTGCGCATCATCACTAACCATTTTAAATCTTTTTTTTTCTTCTAAACAGAAAAATGAAGCTTCAGAATTTTGAACAAAAAAGGGTTTTAATTTTCTCCACCTCTTCTTCTCTCTTTTTATCATGCTGGACGTGAGGTGTATATGCCACGTGGCTAGTTAAAAAGAGAAACAATAGTGAATGAGATGGTGGGGTTAGAGGCTATAGATTAATAGTATAACAAAACACACATCTCCATGCATGATTTATGGTCCAACCAAACAAGACTGTAAGGACCACGGCATGCACCCAGGAACCACCCCCTTAAAATATGTTTTCAGTGAGCCAGGCAACTCTTTAACTGATGTTTAGGAATTGACAAGACACAGATACAGAAATGAGGGAACCGAGGGGATTAATTGTTGAAGCCAGACATACATGCCATTGCAGAGAGATGTGTGTGTAATGTGTATAGACTAGTTGTTTGTTGTTGACTCCAAAACAATAAACAAAATAAACAATTGAGCCCCTTTTTGGATGTTTGGTCAGTTGTACAGATTTTAATTAATTAAAGCTTGGAAAAACCCACAACAAAGAGATCTACCCATATGAACATATCTTCCCACCTTGTGAGGAAGCTTGTCGCCCATGTGAAGCTCCAGACTTTTGAATCCTTTCTAGGCCCCGGACCCAACCAAAGTCACCACCACGATGGCATCCCCATCCCCAGACACACCCAAATTGAAGGTTAGAAGTTAGAATGGAATTTGTGTTTATTTATTTATGGGGTTTTGCATAATATAAATTCCCTTACATTTCCAGTAGTTTGAAGAGAAACAATGTGAAGTAGCTAGCTAGTAGCTAGGAGAGAGTGTCTTAGACAAGCTAATCATAATTTTCAGCCAAATTAAATAATTAGTGTACTAATTTAAGACAAATTGTTCAAGCCAACATATAAATCTGAAACTTGAGAGATGAAGTTAATTCAAAAGCTAATGAATCTAATAAGTTGAAATTTTGGGTTTTATTTTGATTATTCTATGTAAAAGGGTGTATGGGAAAGAGAGAATCTAATTGAACTATTTTTGTTCCTATGAATCATGGGATTCGGGCTTAGGCATTAGAATTTCAAACAATCTAATTGGACTCATGGGCAGAGAGAATAATTACATAAATTGACTTTCTAGGCATCTCTAGGAACCAACCACTTTGGACCAAACAGGACCAAGAAGCACCTTAACTTGACCTTATAGACGTATTACGTACAGCACCAACAGCCATGGCTCAAACAGTCCAAATAGCACGTTCTATTGACCCCCTAGAAATTTCAGTGGAGAAAATAATGGAGGCATAAGAGATCAGATCAGTATTTAGTTGCTATTTAGAACCCAAAAAACTTGACCAGACAGTCGACCACGTTTAATCCGTTGTTTATGAATCAACAATGATACATTGATATATACCCCATAAAATATTCAAATTCTAAATTGTGACTATACAAGTGAAATTTTAAATAAATGAGGCCCCGATTCAATTCGATAAGGGTCTGCAATCAAAATGGAAATGGTTATTTCGATTTCATCTGTTTATTCGGGCGGAATTGAAATTTCATTCTCATTTTTGGTGGAACAGCATTTTCCCATTTGAGAGAATGGTCATTTCTTTTCCTTCCCTAAGAATAAATGAAATCTCATTCCTGTTAATTTCAATTCTCATTCTCACTCCTGTATGAATCAAACAGACCATAGAAATAGATCATTTTAATTTCAATTTAAATTCTGACTGCAAACAGAACGGACCCTGAGGTCTGTCATATGGATCATATATATAGAGTAAGTCTAACCATTCATATTCTTCAATGGGGCAATATGTTTGGGTCCTAGAAGGTCCCACATGACCCTTACACTGATCTATCAATGTCAGCCCCAAAAGCCCAAAACCGTGACTTTCTGTCCCAAAAAAAAAGACAAAAAGATCTTTCTATGGGTGTAAATTGAAAACAAAGAAACTTGGGATTTCTAATATAAGGTGCATGGGGAATAGGTATTCTGCAAGAAGAAATGGTTTTTGTTTTTTTGTTTTTTTCTGCAAGAAGAAATAGGTATGCTGATGTAGAAGAGAAAAACCCCAACTAATGACCCAATTAAGATCTCATTTTCCATTAAAAAATAGGTATTTTACTTATATTGTGTTTGGATAAGTTTTAGGATGTAGGTTTCAAAGCCCAAAAGCATAACATCCCAATTTGGTTTTGTTCTTTGAGGCTTAAAAGTAATTTGGCTTTAAACTATTGTGTTTTAAAAACCAATTCTTACCAAACGCCCCAAAACACTTTTTAGCTTATTTAGTTAGCCACAACGCAAAGCTCAAAAGCAAAAGCTATCCAAATGAAATGACACCCTCGATTCAAATTGCCAAAGTCAAAATTTTGAGCTTTACCAAGTTGACGACGCTGCAAAAAGCAAAACCCATTGGTCGGGTCAACAAAAGGGAGTAGAACTGACCCTCGATTTATTCAACAGTAGCCGCTGTCGCTATTGATATACGAAACAATAATACACAGATTTCTTATGAAAAAAAGCCTACTACTTCTATTACTTTGTCCAAAAGTTGGGCAGACATTGAGTAGAGTAGCTTTAATTTCCTCTTTATATGTTTAATCCATTCGATTTCGAGAGTAGTGCCTTTTGGGGGCATTTCTATAAAGGCTTAAAGTGGCAAAAAAAAAAAAGGCTCAAAATGATGCTGTTGGTTGAGTGGTAGGCATGGTTTGACCGGATCAGACGGTTGGACCGAAAAAATCGGGAATTGGTCAGGTGACCAATTTTGTTTTACTTTAGAACCGTTATTTTGTTCAGCAAATTGTTGATTCTAACAGTTGAATCATTTAAACCGTTCAACGGTTTTGGCTATTTTTTAATTTTTTGTCAAAATGGGCCATCCGTTCGATTTGAACGATCGGACCATTTGACCCAAGAACTAGACTTCTGACCAGTTCGATTTTAAAAATCTTGGCAATAGGGCCAAAGCAGACCTAGTTTATGCTGGAGAACCTCTACTAGTGTTAAACTAATGTCCAAATCGTCCATGAGGTTTTAGGAATGATAAAATGGACCTTAGGCTCCATTTGGAAGGATAAATACATACAAAATATAGGGTTTTGCACTCTACATATTTGCATTTGTACTCCTTCCAAGCTGAGCCTTATTGATTACAAAGAATGTAAGCACAAAATAACAAGAGTAAAGTTTATGATGCATCCAAAATTAATTTTTGAAATTTGAATAAAAAAATAAGTAGACGTTAATATGATAGATTGAGATATAAATGTAATGTGAATCCAATATTAATGATGCATCATAATTGAACTCATAAATTAAATACGTGTTATTTGAATAATGCCCCAATTTAATTTAATTTCATCTTTTTAATTAATTTTCTCCAATTGTAATTGTAATATGTCATCCAAGGACTGGTACCATGACATCCAATTCAGGGTATTATCAACCCACTCATTCTTCTTCTTTTAATTTTCTGTCATTAATATGGCATGCAATTCAGTAATTGAAGTTTTGAAATTCTATATCACTGAGAAGGAAATTTACACAAGAGTACTTGTTTTCGAGAAAAACATAACAGTTGCAATATGAGATGTATAAAACAAATGTAGAGATGGCAATTTCACCCTCCCCGTGGGGCCCTGCCCTAGTTGGGGCAGGTTTTTTGACCACCTATAGGAATTCGGGGTGGGTTCAGGGAAACCAGAAACCATATTATACTATATTATATTACATAATATAAAATAGTTGTAAGTAGGTTTCAAAAAATAAAATAAAATTTGCAATGGGCAAATTTGGGAATCTCCGGGAACAGGGATGGAGTTAGGATTTCTAGCCCCGCCGAAATTTGTGATGGGGCAAATTCAGGGATCCCCTTTCCATGTGGGGATAGGGATGGGGTTAAGATTTCTAGCCCTGCCAAGGTTTGAGGTTAAGAATGGGGCAGGCAAAACCCGGCCCCACCCGCCCCTGGCCCCTGCCATTCCTAATAAAATCTGAAAAGGCAAGCAAGCCCATAAAAAGGGGCTGAAGAAATAAAATTGGATCAAAATCTGACCCAGAGGATATGTCATAGTTGGACTCATTTATTTAGTGCCTATGGGCATCACCGATCCAATCTGCTTCGTCTATTGTTTATAGTACTATCATATCTTTTACATATGCTAGATGCTACCAACTGTTTGTATAAAGTTCTCCCCCGCTGGAAAAGCTTATATACAAGGTCGAATGGTTCTTGGAACAGTCGAAAAAGACCAATTTGTTTGGTAGCTAAGCGCATCACTCAAATCTTTTTGGTCCTCCATTGTTTAGCATTATTAGATCTCCTCCATGCTATCCACTGTTTCTAAAGTTTTCCTGCTGGGAAAATCTTCCACGAATTATGTCATCACAGTTCACAGAGGGGCTGCTGCTGCTGAATTTTTCTCTTTCTCTTTCTCCTTGAATAAAATAAAAAGAAAAAAAAAAGCAAAATAGACTGTTTTGGTTAATCAAAGAGAGATTTAGCTAGCTGCCTATAGCTCTATCCTGGTCCACAGATGGTGCACCCAACTGCATGCACCATGCACATTCTGTGGTCAAGAGAGCATCAGAATGGAGAAAGTAAGGTGGTTGTGCGAGGCGGACAACCAAACCGACGGTGCTCGATCGCTCATTTGGGCTAAGCCAACGTGTCCAGCTTGATCTTGCACGTAAAATAATGTAGAAACTAATATCAGTAGTAGTGTATGGACAAGTTGGCGTTGGCGACGTATAGAGGATGAAGAGATCGATGTCTCATCCCTTGGACTTCCCGGCACCGAAGATGACACGCAAAGAGAGATTAGTCTTCTCAAGGTTCTGTTCTTGTGGAAGCCCAAGGTGTTCGGCTTCGGCCCTTGAATGATGTTGTTTCCTTCCTCCTAGTCTTTGGGTTTGACACTCCAGTATGCTGGTGTTCCCAACACGCAATCACGTTAGGTTTGGCACTTTGGCTTGGAAAAAGCAAGGAAGGAGAGAGAGAGAGTATACGTAGTGGAGCAAATTAAGTGGAAATAAAAGATGGAGGGAATGCTTCATATAAACTAATAATATTTTGTTAATTGTTAATTCCTCGTGATCATGTATGTAGCTCATCACAAGTTAATGGTAACGGGGCGGGTATTGTAAATTTTAGACCTTATCTGTTTCTCTAAACCTCTCAACTCGTATATGTCCTAAAATCTATAGCGATTTGGATATTGAGAATTCAAACTTTTCTCATACATGAAAATGTAAAACCCTTTCCAATCTTATTCTGCCGTTTGGATTTAAAACCTTCATCTAATTTCCTATTATTTCTTGTCATTTATAAGCAATAAATAAGTAAAATAACACAAATAAACAACAAAACTTCTAATTATTTAATTAAGACATATAGAAAATACATAAACTATCAATTATCTTTCACATAAAATTTAAAATATTATTAAATTTAACACTTGATACATAAAATTTATATGCTTTCCAACAATATGCTAGTCGGATTTATCCTATTCGTACCCATACGGGTTGTAGAATCCTAAAACCCGTCCCCACCCCAAAACCCGTTCTTCAAGCAAAAAAGCCTGCCCCGTTAGAAAAGGTAGAGGCGGATACCCGCTAGGTAGGGTAGAAATTGCCATTCCTAATAATCATTTAAGAGATTTTCAACCCTAAGATCTGATGGAGCAGGTTAGATCCGATAATTGATCCACTTGAAACCCATATTGACTGAGGTTACCCACATTGGCCATGTATATGGTTATGAAATATAATTAATTTCTAAAGGATTTGGATCGTACATGCTTCATTTGTACATCCATAAGATCAGACAGGATCTGACCCATGTCTGAAATGGAGATTATATGGACCCTAGACCCGTTTCATGTTTTATACCCAAGTTGTGGTCCTTGTGGAAAGCAGTTTTAGGAATTCCTTTTAGACCTGAATAATTTCAAACATATTATATATTGACCCTTTAGACATTCTATTCCAGGGCAATTCATGTCAATTTGCGTTCAGTGATCCGAAACCCCAAAATGAATCCGACATTCAACCAAGTTGAGTTTACTCGGTATGTTGTTTGGGAGTGAGTTCTGGCTTAAACGGACTTCTGGAAAACCAATTTTTGAAATGGTCTCTTTGAAAAGTGATTTTTTAAGTATAATTCATGTCATCCAAACAGACCAAAAACATGTTTTGGGTTTAGTGTTCCGAAACCCCAAAACGAATCCGACATTCAACCAAGTTGGGTTTACTCTGTATGTTGTTTGGGAGTGAGTTTTGGCTTAAACGGGCTTCTGGAAAACCAATTTTTGAAATGGGCTCTTTGAAAAGTGATTTTTTAAGTGTAATTCATGTCACCCAAACAGACCAAAAACATGTTTTGGGTTTAGTGTTCCGAAACCCCAAAACGAATCCGACATTCAACCAAGTTGGGTTTACTCTGTATGTTGTTGGGACTGCTTTTTGGATTAAACAGGCTTCTGAAAAACCAGCTTTTGAAAAGTGATTTTCAAGTTTTTCTTGGTCACCAGCTTTTTTAAGTTTTTTATATGCTTTGTTTTTTTAAAGAACTTTTTCAAAGCAGAAAAGTCTGTTTAGAGCATTTTTTTTACCAAACTATGGGAATGCAGTCTGAGAGTTCTGGAGTTCTCTCTCTACTGTTGTTGAGTAGACAGAAGCAACTCAACTGAATCTGAGCGAGTCAACGAAAGGAGGATTGGCCCTCGATCCATTCCATTATTACGTCCACTAGGTTAATGAGACAAGAGGATGGAGATGCTTTTCTCCTACCGTAAAGTAACTAAGTTCGACTGCAGTCACCTTTTTAACGATAAAAGAAAAATCAGACACTCGTTTTCTATGCAAAATGACTGCAAACCAATCAAAACCAGCCAAGACGAACTCGTCGTTTCCTTCTTGTATTTTGTTAACCCATTGCTTTTAGAAAATGATGCTCTTTCACGGAATTCAAGGTTTGTTTAATATTGATAAGAAGTTTTCGTTTTCACAAACCCTGATCAGATCAAGAGGATCAGTTGTTCATGGTTCTTCACTTCTTCCACTGCTACATTTACAAGTGTTTTTTTGGCTAAACAGGTGTTAGAGAATGAAAGCAAAAAAAAAAAAAATCTTATTCAAGGACTTCTAAATGGTACCGTAAGATCTCAAGTGGTTTAATGTTCGATCTTTGTTGTCTCATTATAATTAATTAAATTTCAACATAAGGGAGATCAGATTCATACTTTAGTATGTTTTTGTTCATGGGACGAAGGTGGTGCTTGATAAATATCAAATCTGAAGTTTGAAAAATTAAAAAGATATTAAAAGTATCTGAAATCTAAAAATAGGCATAGATAGTTTTCTACTTTTTAAAGGCTCTGAATCCATGAGTTTGTTTGTATTTGATTAACTTTTACCATCTGAAATTCATTGATTTTACTATTTTACCTCTAGAACATACTATTTGGAAATGTTGAATTCAATTTGCATTATCTCATAAAAAATAATTTTCAACCTCAAAATAATATTGAAACAATACAAATAAGTTAATAATTAAAAATTACTAATTATTAAACGAAATGATTAAAATTAAAAAATAATTAATGAAATAATTAAAAATTACTAGTTAATAAAAATAATTAATAATTAGTAATGTTTAATAAAAAATAATTATTAAATATTAATAATTGATAAAAATATTAAAATAATTAATTATTAATAAAATTAATTTATAATTAATAATAATATTATTATTACTACTCACCGAACTGCCACCGTTGCAACTTGCAGCAACGGTGACGGGAAGGTAGGGGAGAGAGAGAGAGCGCGAGAGCGAGAGAGAGAAGGCACTACCGCTTTGCAGCGGTGGTGGTGGTGGAGCTTCGTTAGCTTGCAGACTCACAGTGAGGTTCGATTCGACTTACACGAATGACAAAACATATAATATTAAAATTTTTTAAGGGCATTTATGTCTTTTACATACCTCTTAATTACATCTAAGCCATTAAGCAGCCGCTCTATCTCTTAGAAATTAAGATCTGAAATCCAATTTCAAATCTCTAATTAGAGGGCATATCAAAAACACTTGGTGGTGTCTGAAAAGCAACTTTTTCAGATTCAAATATCTAAAAAGTGCAATCAAACGCCACTGAAGTTTTCAATGCATGGATGAAGTGTTGTGAGGTCTGTGTGAGGATCAATTTTGTGAGGACTAAATCCGAATTTGCATGGGGGGCCTATGTTTGTCCACATCTCATGCCCAATAGGCTTTTATAGCGGTAGGGGTGTCAATAGACTAGTTTTGGGTTGGATTCCACTCAAATCAAAATCAATTGGGATGGGTTAGACGGGCCAATAAGACATGTTGAATTGGACCAGTCTAGACTAATGATCCAAAGTATTTATTGGATTGGATTAGACCTTGTCCATCTGTAATGGATTTATATTGGATTGGGTCAGATTGAACCAATATCTGGTCCATTGATAGAAGATAAGAACATGTGTCAATGGACCAGGTTTGGATTAGAAAAAAAAATCTAAATTAAAACCAATTTGAATAGATTGGACGATCTAGACATGGAATTGGACTGGTCCAAAATGGTTCAAAGTGTTCATTAGATTGCATTAGACATGGTCTATTTGTAATGGACTCATATTGGAACGAATAAGATTGGACCAAATCTAGTCCAATTGACACCCCTATTTGCAAGGACCTCACCTATCAGCTTAAGCTTTTAGGTTGAATGATTCTTTAAGAACAAGGCAAAAAGATTATTTTTTGTTATGGACTTTTTGGAAAGGCATTATGCTAGTGTTTGGTTAGTCACCAGTTTTTTGTTCAAAATATCCCTTTTTTTTTTGACAAGCGTTAAAAGATAAATAGTTTTTTTCTTGCTTCTTAAAATGTTTTTTTTTTTAATGAAAAAAGCCCATTTGGAGCCTTTTCACCAAATGATATTTTAACTGGCTTTTGATTTCTCCAACTTGAAAAACACAAAAGACCTATTGAAGAATCATTCCCAAACGCGGCCTAAGCAACACAAGCAATTATATGGAGGAAAAGGAGATGGAGCAGCAAGGATTTGCAATGAGAAATAAATTGAGTTGGGTGGAAGGGAAGAAAAGTCTTCTAGAGATAACTTATTGTCTCTATCCCTTTACTTTTGGCCAGGTGCAGTGATGATGTGAGCCATTTCAGGCCGGCCCCTCTCAGTGAAAACCACAGGAGACCATAATTTTTTTAATACTTAAGAGCTTATCCCACATCACCTCTACATTCTCCCTTGTAGAAAATTTCAAATTTAGGGTTTTCTTTAATGTTTAGAAAAAAAAAATATTTTTTTGTTTGTCTTTTTTCTTTTGCTTTGTATGCAGTTTTAGAGACCCTTGATAGCCTAAAATGGCAAAACAAGATTTATGTATTGAAGCAGAGATGGTGGTTTTCTTTCTTTTTCTTTTTCTTTTATCCCTATTTTGAATTGCTTTCTGTTCTTCCTGTTTAATTAGATAAATGGAGTCTGTTGGATGACACTGATATTCAATACATTATATTATAAAAGATTGGATAGGAAAGATAATGACGGGTAATCTAATCTTACAAAAGATAGAGTGAGAAAACAATAGGGTCCACAGAAAAATTGTAAGCTAGGGTTATCCAGTTGGGTCAATTTCTGGTGCAGAGTATCTCCTCAGTTGGACATATTTGCCACGCGTAAAGAATGACCATTTTAATTCAATCAAGTTGGAGTAATCAACTAATATGACTTTTCAGCAGGGAGGAGAGTCAGGAGGCAGGAAGGACCAGAAGAGCCAGGCCCAGGGGCCCATTATCCACTTCACACAGGCCCAGGAATTCACTGGGCCCCTTCCATTTCACAGATATGGCCATGATCTGAACCAGGTGACCGTGGGAAGAACAGGTAATGGCTTCATTTGATTCACTAGATAAAGACACCCCAAGCTTCAAACTGATTCTGGAAACACATATGGCCATGGCAGAAAATAATTAAATTTGTATTAGTTGAGGATAAATACAAATTATACGTTTGGCTGCAGTTGTCCTCTGTTCATGACCATTTAGTTCATTATATAATAATATGATGCACTTCTCAAAATGGGCATATTTTATGGCCAAGAGTTAAATGAAAAATCCATTTCTGGTGACCGGCGGCAGGCCGGCCGGCCGACTAATCCCCAGCCATCCCTACCCCAGTTTACAAACTCTTTTGGGTTTAAACTGTTCTTTGAAAATATGAATCCCAAAAACCACTCTCCAGTACTCCTAGGGAGGATCCTTGACAAATTTTTCAACAAATTCATGCAGCCACCCCCTGCATGTTGAAAGCATTATATTATCGACAAATCGCTGGTTCCCATCTCGGAGTTGCCGGTGCCGGAGATGGCACACAAAGAGAGAAGCCTTCAGGGTTCTGTTATTATACAAGCCCAAGGTTCAGGTCCAGGTCCATGGTGTTGTTTTCAATTTGATGTCTGAAACAAAATTTAGAATACCCAAGTCTTTGGGTTTGACACTCCAATATAAGGTGGTACTCCCAACACGCAATCACGTTAGGTTTGCCTCAGAATATAATTAATCTAACAAAGCTACATAAGAGGTTTGTTTCTTGGGAAGATATAAATTAAAATATTTAAACCAACAATAGTATTATTTTAATTACAGGAGGCCTGCCTGCTCCATCCAAGAAATCCTTTGATATGACTAGGAAATGGGAATCTTCAGTCCTCACATTGGGTTGGCCTTGTGGAATTAAGATTCAAGCATGGTCCAATGGATGACTTTGGAAGGAGTTAGACTAATTACAGTTTGAAATGTTGAATGGAAAGAGTTTTTGGGTCTTTCTTTTCAATTCAATAGATTATGAAGATGTTAGATTGCTTGCAATAGAAAAACAATGTAGAAGTTTAGCTAACGTAGTTGTTTATTAGGTACTTGTCTATTATTTGAACACATGACCCAGACAGCTACAGCCTATAAAAATCATGTCTGGTCTCTTGGGTTGAAATCTTTAGAATATATTTTGTAAATTATTCAGTTATATTGGAAAATAATAGATGTAATCTGATGAACTAGTACCCCTTCAAAATTACAAGGGAAGAAACGAACCCAGTAAAAAGCTGATGGATTGAGTTCAGTAGAATCAATCTTTCTTGGCATATTAATACATTTTATACCCCCCAAAAAAAAACATCTGTAGATGATGTTCCTCTGTGTCATATTTTCTTAACTGAATTAAAAAATATATATATTCTTACTCTATCACATCTTCATCTATGAGTTTCCGTGCTCCTCCTGCAAGGTAAGCACTAGACACTGCATTTCCAAGGTCACTTTTGACTTCTAAATGGAGATGATTACTTACTAATTAAAAGCATAAGATGTAGGGAGGGATGTATTTAAATTACTCAATTGGGGTTTGGTGAGTAAATACCAAATTCCTTGACCAGGAAAACTTGAACTTTAGGTTGGTGGTGTTTGTGTTTTCCAACACAATGGAGTATAGACCATACAAGACATATATTAATTGGTATTAATTTGCTTATTTGGTCTTGAGAGCTTTCATGTTCAACCAAACAATCTATAATAAATTCAAAATTCAAATCTAGTAGATCAGTGATAAGGAAATGAATATTCCATATTCTTCATGTTTACCAAACCATTGGACTACTTGGATGGCTTCAGATGAAGTAGCTAGGTTTCTGATAGAGACCTGGACCCTAGTTGCTTACTGGAACTACCATGGTTTGATTAATATTATACAAGGTCATCAATTATAGGCTTATGCTGACCAAGATTTTGTTGTCCATGAAACCACAGACAGGTTTACTGGGGTGATGGTCAAAGACCCTGTTGGGTCCTCCAAACAAGTCTTAGTATAACCTGTTGATGAACCAATCAAGGCTGCATTTGTTTCTTAGTAGAACTTTTCTGAGAAACTAATGTAGTCTTTGATTCAATGACGGGTCACAATTTTCTGTTCAGTTCTTGTAATGGTGCCCCTCGTGGGAGCAGAGCTTCAATAAACTGCAAACTCAAGACCCATTTACCTTCGTCTCGGCGTGCTCTTTCGTAGGGTCTGCTGCCTGGTCTGTGTGGAGTTACAGATGGATGTTCTTGTAATTAACTAATAACCAAACATATAATAAGAAAAGTTGGAAGACAGTCACAGAGAGAGAGAGAGAGAGAGAGCAATAAAATATCTTTAGTTATAAACAAAGAAGATATCCTGTAGTTTGCAAAGCAGAAAATTACAGACCTTTGTCCTGAAAAGCAGTACAGAATGAATAAAGAAATAGAAAGTAGAGAACAACCCTTGTGGCAGAACATCTTCTACATCCCATGTACTGCCAAAACCTGCAAATTAAGGGCCTATAAAAGAACTGTAACTTGAAGCCAACTGCAGCCATGGCATCAAAATATATCTGTGTAATGGGACTAACTGACAGAAGGGTTCAACTTGGCAACTGGATTACACTGCCTAGGTACTCTAACTCTGCTCAGTCACTAGTTGTCTTCTAGGCAACAAGATACTTGCAAGAGGTCTCTCAGAAGGTTAACTACAGATAGAGAGGCTGTTCTGTTGTGTTGATCACATAACATGACAGGTAGAACCAAAACTGTGGAGGACCAGAGTTTGAGGCCCATAATCAGTGAAGGGCAAACTGAATTTCTATTTGGCATTAACCTGAAGAGTGTGGTCATATCAGGACTGGAATGAAGGATACCAATGAACTGTGGCATCCTTAAGTACTGGGTGACAAATCCAACAAATATGGGAATTGAACATGACCTAGATGTGTGGAAGATCAAAAATGTACATACAACATAATGGAGAGAAGAAAACACGGATTACCTTCCCAATACTTCCATTGGGGATGATAACACCATGCCATGATTCCAAGAGTCCATTATTGGACCAGTCTAAAGTAGGATTTGCACAGCGTGCTCACGGTTGGGCCTATTTTTGAAACCGAACTGATATTATCAGTTTCTGGAAAACCAGTAACCGAAGCCGATCGGTTAACCGATTGACTGGCTCGGTTAACCATCAGTTTGGTTTGTCGGTTTGTCAGTTTTTTTATATTTATAATATATAAATATATTATAAAAAACTAGAAATATATATATATAATATTATATTTTAAATAATAAATAATATATTATATATTATAAATATATATACTTATATATAATACATATTTATTAATTTATGATATATAGAAAATATAAAATGTATATAAACAAATATATATATATAATATACATAAGTATACACAAAATATATATAATATATATGTATACCGGTCGGTTTGGTTAACCAAAACCGAATCGGTACCTTTGATTTTTTAAAAGTACCGAACCAACCAGTTCGGTTAACCAGATTTTCAGTTTGGTTTTGGTCAGTTTTTCAGTTCAGTTCGATTTTTCTTGCTCACCCCTTTGAGACAATTCATCAATGATAGTATGTCAATGTACTGAAAGTAGACTTGTTCATGGACTAGGATTGACATAGTTTTTTGCCAAAATTCGAATGGGCCTGGCCCAAAGCCCAAGCCCGAAACAGTGTAAAGCTGAGCCCAAAACCCAGCCATGAACAACAGGCGTAACTGAAAGGATATAAGTATATCATGGAGTGTAGTTGCCAAGACTTGGGCAAAGTCTTGTGTTGAACTTGGATCATTGGAGGATGCTATTCTATTCACACAGAGGCCAATAGGTTCTCTAAGATGACTTAACTTTATCCTTGCCAAACTTTTGTTTTGAAGAGGCAGGGCATATCTGTACAGGCTTCAGAAATATCTCTGACAGATTAGAGAGTTTGTGAATTTTTTTTTTTTTTGTATGGACTCTATGAAAATGCTGAATTTAACATGGGTGTGCCGAATCTAACATGGCCTTACTTAACCAAAATTTCCGCTCGGGTTGGGCCCTGGGCCTGATGTGGTTCAGGTTGGAGTTTGGTTCAGCCCTTGCGTAATTTGAACATGGTTCAAGCCAATCCTAACTGAACCTAACCAATCCTAATAGAGCCCCCACCCAAGCTTTGTAGCCGTGACTGGGAACATGGGACAGGAGGTGTTCCCTTTGCACCCGTGCATTGACAACACACAAATACGGGAGATGTTCCCCATGCACGGCTGCAATGTGCTGTGTAGGGATGTTAATGGGTCGGGTTCAGCACGGCCTTGCCTCAATCCTAACTCAATCCTACAGTGTCTCAACCTTAACATAACCCGACCCATCTTAAAATTACATAATTTTCAAACCCGACCTAGGGTCTAACCCGATACCAACCCAACCTGACCTGCATTTCAATTGTATTGTTTTAACATATTTTGAAGGTCTAAAATCCATTAATTTAAGTTAGGAAATTGTCTTATAGATTCTAAAGTGTCACTTTTCTCATTTAAGTAAAGAAGAAAACCAAAACCAATATGTAAATAAATCTTAAACTTTAAGGTTATAGAGTTAGAACTCAAAGTTAAAAGAATACTTCGTATATATTCAGGGTATCTTGGCCTGAGGGGGCAGGTCAACCAAAACCTGAACCCAACTCAAATTGAAGAATCAAAACCTTAACCCAACCCTAAAGTCAAATATGCTAACCCTTAGGATCGGGTCGGGTCAAGTCAAATTTACCATTTAACCTAACCCATTGACATCCCTAGTGCTGTGGGAGCAAATCCAAGTTCAAAAGAACCTCAAACCTTACTAACACACCCAAGTCTATTCAAGCTTGAGTTGTGTTAGGTTTTACCTTGGGTTGGGTTTGGACAACCCAGCCCAGGCTTCATCTCAGCTCAGGATGGGCTAAGCCTCAGCCTGGGAGAAACTCTTATAGAGTCAGATCTGAGTTAGTCTAAAATCCAAGCTAAGCCACCAGAGTTGCAAGACTGTCTGTGATTTTCCTATATCTAGAATTAAATTTGTGTTTATCTTAGGATGGGCTGGGTCATTATGAATAAAAGGTCCATAGCGAATCTAGGATGACAAATCTTAATGGAGATATGCAATGTGCGTGTGGACCTAATGAGAAGAAAATACTTCCAGGACTCAAATTTCTTAAAAGCTTATCCTAAGAAACGAAACTCTTGGGGATGGAAAGAGATCCCCAAACTAGGGTTTTTTTATTATCATTGAGAGGACTCAAATGGAAACCTGGAAAAACATGGAAAAACCCTGCATAAGGATATCATTGACAAAGTTAAGGTAATTCCTGATATCCCTCTCTCACAACAACTAAATTCCTTATATTGGGATCCAAATCCTAGGGCAGATTTGCACTTAAATCTTGTTATATTATGTTATTAGGAAAAGCTTTACTTGGAAAATTAATTACTTACTGGCCCAAAATCCAACTTCTTTTGTGGATTATAATAATCCACACTAGACTCCCTACTGAATCCTGATCAAGAATAGAGATGTAGAACCAAGGATGTTGACCAATTTGTCATTTGTCAAGAACATTATATAAATTGGCTTGCTAATTTTTTTTTTAATTCTGAGTCATAAGAAAAGGAGTTTTTTTTTTTTCTTTTCTTTTTCTTGTTTTTAAGGCCTAAGGCAATATCATTCAACAACCCCAACCCAAAGACAACCCCAGAGCCATTAAGTGAACTCCCAAGACCAAAGACCAAGTGATAAAATAAATTTTGATGCTTGATAAAAGTAGGCATTGCCATGGTTGTATTACTTGGGATACCCATATTTTGAACCTTGTCCCCACAAATTCATTTACTTGGGCACTAGAACCAAACGCACTTCAATCCATTTGCATCCATTTGATGAGCTTCCCTCGTTTACATCGAGAGAGAGAGAGAGAGAGAGTAGATCGTGGGAATGGAGTGAATCGTTTGAAAGTTGGAGACCCAAGTCCTAATAACTTTTTAAATTGTTTTCTTATTAGGGGTGCTCATGGTAACCAAATCGTGGGGCATTTTTTTGAACTGAATAGGTAGTACAAGTTTTTAGAAAACCGGTAATCAGAATTGAACTGAAACCAGTCGATTAACTGGTTGACCGGTTCGGTTTGTTAGTTTTTTGGTTTTTTATTTTTTATAATATATATTATAAAATATATATAAATATATAATAAAAATTATAAATATATATATAAAATATTATATTTTAAATAATAAGTAAAATATAATATATTATAAATATATATTTATACATAATGCATATTTATTAATTTATAATATATAATATATATAAATATATATATAAAATATATAAAAATATATGTATACCTATCGGTTCAGTTAACTATCGGTTTTTGTATTAGTTAATCAAATCCGAACCAGTACTTTCAGTTTTTTAAAAACGCAGAATCGAAACCAAACCGGCCAATTTAATTAACCAATTTTTTGGTTCGATTTTGATCAGTTTTTTTGATCAATTCGGTTTTTCGATTTTTTACTCACCCCTACTTATCCTATATATGGGCAAACACATGGATCAAACCATATGAACTGAACTGAACTATATCCCATAAAGTGAGCCTAGTCGTACAAAGAGGATCAGGCCAACTCAAGCACCTGAGTAGAAGCGAATTGGCAAATAATTTACTTAAAAAAAAAAAAAAAAAAAAAAAAAAAAACAAACAAACAATTATTTGACTCATCTGAACTCAACATTAATCCAACCTATTTAGAATAAGCTTAATATAATACAAATTGTTTGCTTCTTGGTCATCCCAGTCTCTGATCTGGAAATCTAACATCAATGATTGAGAGACTTGAGAGAAATACGCCTTGCAAGATATAAATATGACAGGACCAACCCCTATAATTTGGAAAAAAAAAACTTCATTTTTCTTCATTTTATAAACTTTCGTGCAGATATTTCCGATGATTTAACATAGAAGTACAGAAGATATTTTCGATGATTTAACATACCAGTACAGAAGATATTTTTTGTGTAGTTGAATGCCATGTTCTTAGTGTGTTCATATGTGTTTTGTTTCTTGGGAAGAAGGGTTATGGGTAGGGATATAAATGGATCAAATTCGAATCAAATCAAGTAATATCCAAATTTGAATCCAATTAGAAAGTTCAATATCTGACAGGTATCAAAAATCAATGTCCAGGTTCGAATATATTTAAATACTCCAATATTCAATTCATTTCAACTGATTAATCATTTTAGGTAATTAATAAATATATAAAATAAATATTTCGCTTTTATAAATTATATTATATATAAATTATATAGAATATTTTAATATTTTATTTATTATATATAAAAATTAAATAATCAGTCGAATTTGAATATTTATTGAATCAAATCAGGTCATATCTGAATTTGATTCAATTAATTAAACAGTATGAATAGAATATCTGAATTCCACTGATTATGATATTCATATTATCCCAATTCGATTTGATTATGTTGAATCTTGAATTCAAAATCAGATTTTTGAATACCGTTGACACCCCTAATTAGGGAAAGAGGGTTGACTGAATATGGGCCTATGGACCTAACCCCTAGCATTTCCACACAACATGGCAGTTATCAGAAGTCAGATCCAAAACTGCTTTTTCATGCTTGTCAGCCTAAGATTTTACAATCACGACAAGGAATAGCCTCTATTAAGAAAAGAAGACAAGAGCAAACACAGCACACAATTTTAAAGATATATTTACATATGCATCACATTAAACTCATTCAATCATTCTCAATAGTCAATACTATTACCAAGAAGAAAAAAGCTTATTCTCAATACACGACTCATTCATCATTTTCACAAATTACCCAACTTTGTTTTCTACATACAGTAATGGGAGTTTAATCGGCTAGAGATAGCTCAAACGTCTATGCAGCTTTTCCAATTGGCTCCTGTAACCCACAAACCATATTGGCAGGTACCGCAATATCCATCATCTTCGGATATGAAAGGTTCAAATCTGTATGACAAGTAATGTATACTCAAGTAAGAGGTTGAATTCTGTCTTATTGTATTATTATCTAGAAAAGCAGGAAGAGATTAGTGCAAGGTTCAAAATATCAGTATCACAAATCTGTATGATTTTTCCTTCTTCAAAAAAAAAAAAAGAAAAGACAAAAAACTGTATGATTTTTGTGATTTCTATCACAAAGCAATTTTAGGATATGTATTGCAAATTTGCAATAAACTTTGGATACACATGAGTATGATGGAATGATCTGGATGTACAGACATTAGGAGAACTCACAAAAGTTCTTCATATACATCAATGACATTAAATTTATGGCTAAAATTACTATAAATAAGGTACATTCACATAAATTATATATTCTAATGGTTTTTGTGAAATGTGAATTATTTAAGACATACTTAGGAAATGTTGGGAAATGGTAGAAGTATTCAAGTATGCAATGTAAACTTTAGGGAACCAAAATAAATCTCATTAGCACTTAAAATAATGATTTTAAGGATTAATTAATTATTTCCCTTTTTTAATTTATCATTAATAATTAAAAAAACTAAATTTAGTGATAAATAAGCTATTTTTTCTCAAAAAAGTAAAAGGTGGTATTAAAGTTAAAATTTAAAAGCATTGTTGTCTTTAATGTTTTCTTGTAATATGGTGAAGCGGCAAGGACTCTTAGGTCAGGTTCAAATCCTTGCAGCCATGTATAATTTTTATACACATTTAAAATAGGACTATGGAACTGTTAGAAAACATTAAATCTGTCGTTCAAAATCCATATTTGATAGAGAGATTTAAAAATTCAAAAACTCAAATCGGATGATGCATCAGCCCATCCATGGTATGTGTCAAGCAATACAAGCAGCACAGGTGGAATGACAATGAAAACCAGGCTATTCCACCTAGGGAAAACTTCGGTTGTTTGGAATAAACTACCTGGGCTATTTTAAAGCTTGATGTGCATGACATATTGCATGGAATGCCATGAAAACAAGGCTATTCCACCAGGGGAAAAGTTTGGCTGTTTGGAAAAAAACAGCCTGGGATGTTTTAAAGCTCGATGTGCATGACACATTAGCATGGATGTGGGGTAAAAGAGTAATTTCAATCTATATTCTTTTAATTAAAGACAAATACTGAGTGGTGTAACGTGTCATGTGCAGGAAGTCCCCAAACAGCCTAGGCTATTTTATCCAAACAGCCAAAGTTTTTCCTTCCACCTGTGCCACCTGTTGGACAGCTTGGAAACTGATATGATGCGCCCAGTAGCAGGTGTATCATATCAATGTTTAAAACCTTGGATTAGAATGGTGCATCTCACGGATTCATAATATAGCTGAATACTTACTTTCCATTATGTTCTTGAATGTATCCTGCAAAAAGGAAATGAAGGATAGAAACAGTTAGAAGGTAAACTAATGATTTCAAGGAAAGAATTGGGAACAAATGAAAAAAAAAAAGAAGAAAAATAAGAAGTTATGAACAAAAACAGAAAGAAATCACTTGCTAGTAAGTTCATAAGATCCCCATTTCTATTAGCATCAAGCTCATTGTTTCACAGCTTCCCAGCCAACCATCCTAGAAGCAGAATTCGGTTCAACTGTGGCTTTGTTTAATTCTTTATATTGATAAAAAATAAAGAATCCAGTTTAACAACCAGGCATCTATTTTTCTCATTCCTCTTTTGATGTATTTCCAAATATTTTGAATATTAACAATTCCATTCACACTCAAGCAACTAGAAAATCAAATAATTCGAAGTAAATAGGAAAACCCATCAAGGAGCTTTCCTCTTAGATGCATTAATATTCAATTGAGGAACTGATCCCATGGTTGAATAACGGACGTATTTGAGAATATTGTTCACTCTCTGAACGAAGTCTGGCAATGTATCCACTAAAATGAGAATAATGGTTTCCAATTCAATAACATATGGATATGATTGGCAACATTTCCTGAATAAAAGGAATCATGCAATAAATAGGGATGCTTTTTAGACAGAGAACTACCTCATCCTTTGTTAGACGAGGATTGTATAGCTTTTCCTCTCTCACAGTACTGACCTGAAGATTAAAAAAAAAAAATAAATAGGAATAACGTAATCAGCTATCTATTTATCATAAACATCTAAAGAAGAGGAGACATTAAATGTTTTCCTACAGTGTGTCCTTTGTAATCATGTGCAGGGTAGACCAATGTATCCCCTGGCAAGGTAAATATCTGCAGGAAAATAGGAAAATTTTTGTTAGTATAAATATGGAATTTTATCTCTACTTCCTTTTCTTCCTCTTTTCCCCTTCTCAAGAAAATAAAATACTCCAAGGTCCAAGCTTGCATCTTTGCCTGTGAATGAACTGAGTCATAGAGCTGACTTGAACTTCCACCCTGCATGTAAAATATTGGCATTGATTATTTTCACTTTGGTTTGAAAATATGAGTTTGTAGAAGGGAAAAAAAAAAAAAAAAAAAACAGAAAAATGGCCTTCTCATAAAGCATATTGCTTACATGGTATAGCTATCTGAAAGAGCAATTACAAAGCAATGTTAAAATTTCAAACTAAATGTCTGCTGAAGAAACAAAACTGATACAAAATCTAATGAATAGATAAACAATTAAAGAAAAAAGAAAAGAAAGGCATTTATATATTTCAATTCTCCATTTAGTACTATGTATATTTTCCATGAGCTAGTACAATTTTTCTTTCAGACCAAAATTATCTAATCCTTCAAGCAAAATTTCCAGATTGCACGTTTAAAATGAAAAATGACTATCAAGTATCAACATATATATATATACACACACACACACACACACACACACTTTGGTAAGTTACAGCCACGAACATAGTTGTCAAGGCGACGCCTAGGCGACTACTTGGCGGTTTTTCATGGTCACCTCGCCCAAACGCCCCAGGCTCTGCATACTAGGCGCTCGCCTAGAGACTTAAGCAGGCGCCTACATACATATATAAAACTATTTTTTTTTTAATTTATTGTTTTGATATTTTATTGGTTGTTGTATTCCTTTAAAATAAATCTGCTACATGGTATCATTTTAATATTAAGACAAGTACACAACTAATCTAATCTCCATTTCTTCATTCAATTGGAGAGGGAGGAGAACCGAACACTTAAAGCTCAAGCCCCAGCCCAACTCCATCGCACCTCAGCTCCAGCAGCGGCAGGTAAGTTTTTCTTCTTCTTCTTCTTCTTCTTCTTCTTCTTCTTCTTCTTCTTTTTTCTTTTCCAGATTTCAGACATTTTTTCCTTTTTTTTCGAAAAAACAGTCCACCAGTCCTCCCTTTCTGTAGTCTGCACTCCCTTTCTCTTTTCCAAATTTCAGTCGAAAAAACAGGGGCTCCGCCAGTCCTCCCTTTCTTTTTTTTCGAAAAAACGGGGGTGGATCCTCAGTCATCCCTTTCTCTACTCATCATCATCATCATCTCCTCAGTCCTTCCTTTTCCAAATTTCCATCGCCTAGGCGCCTGGGCACCCCATGGTCGCCTAGTCGCCTTGACAACTATGGCCACGAGTTGTTGAGAAGGCTACTTAAATATCTCTGTTGCAGATCCTGCATTCTAACTGGATGGCCACTTCCATGCCTTATGATATCTAAAGTCCATAAATTGCCTCTTCTAAAACGAAAAACTATGACTCTTTTACATGCTCAACCATTCTTTCTTTGTGTTTAATCATTTAAAATGGCAATAGAAATTTACCTGAAAATCTGTTCTCCCACATCCACGTACGAGTAGGGCATCACCAGTGAAAGCCATCCTTGGATGAGGTTGATCAGGCCCATCTCCTGTAACATAGGTAACACAACCTAATGTATGACCAGGAGTGGCACGGACCTACAAAGAATTCAGTCATAATTTTTATTAAGATGATGATGCACATTTTCCATGAAATTTAAATTATACTATGCACATGATAATAAAGGTGATAGCATGACCCATTGAAGGAAGGGGAGATATGCATTAAAGAAGGTGAGGAAGGGGGAGTATCGAGGGCGGCTCATTTTGAGGGGCAAAAAGAAGGAAGCAATGAAGGTAATAAAAGTCTAGTGAGGTTGGATGTGTTAGGTTTGAAAGATGAAGGGGAACCGGCATCTGTGAGTCTTCGAGTTGAAAAGGGACTAAGTGGGGCCTGTTTTAAGAAGAAAGGATTAGTGGCTGCAAGTAGAAGGGATCAGTGGGATAAGCCAAAAATGCTAAGGGCAAGGTTCAAAATATCGGAAACGCCAAGTGTATCGGAAAGGCAATTTTAAGAGACGTATCGGGATACACCTTGGATACGCATGCGTATCGGAGAAAAACTAAGATACACATAGATACGCTTGGAAACACTATAAATACTTTAATAAATCATAAAAATAATCAATAACACTAAATATAAGACCTTAATGAGGTGTATATACATTAAATTAATATATTTTAATGGTTTTATGAAAAAATGTATTGTAGTTAATTATAA
>NW_010729222.1:125349-208066 GCF_000365185.1 Nelumbo nucifera | reverse complement strand
ATTGTGATCAAATGATAAAATATAATTAATTATTATTTATTTTTAATTCTAAAAATATAAAAAATTAAAAAAGAAATTTCAATTGCTCTATGGATATGATGGATAAATCTGTAGATCTAAAACATATTTAGTCTTTATAGGCAGAGAAAAAAAATTACATTTTCAAATTTTTTTTAATTTATATTTTCCCCAAATATCTTCATGAAATTTCCATAAATCTACTGATAACACAAAAAAGTTGTAATTTTGAATGTAAGAAATGTAGATCAACATAAATTTAAACAATCAAGAAAAAAAAAAGAAATTACAAGGTATTATAAAAAATTTAAAAACTTACCTATTTTTGCCATATTTTTTCAAACTCTGAAAAATCTTCAAAAAAAAATTAACAATTTACACCTGTTTCTTACAAATTTTTGCAAATCTAGAGCACTCTAGGAATGAGGTTTGGGGTTTTAGAGTCACTTGGGGGTGAAAGAAGGCTTATTTTAGGGAAAAGAAATTTGTTTTTCCCATTTATTTTTTTTAGTTTTTGGACGTATCTTTTTTGTCAATACGTCTCGATACACCCCCCGATACGGGTCTGGTACACATGAAAAAAGATGAAACACCCGATTTCCATGCATATCATGTATCTGTTTTTCAATACAGGGCGTATCGTATCGAAATTTTAAACCTTGGCTAAGGGGGAGGGGCAATCTGGAAGGTTCAAAAAGCTTTTGAGTAGTGGCGGTAAAAAGGGACATCTTGTGAGGAGTAGGTCTGGGTAATTACCTAATGGGAAGAAAGAAACTGAGATGTCGAAGAAGTCTAAGCTCATGGAAGGTGGTGATTCAAAGGCGTTAGCTATGTCTTGTGCTTCAGAAGTTTTTATTAAGGATGAAGAGATCAGTCTGTGTGGAGCTCCAGGCAGTTCTGTGCAGCAGGAGCTAGGTGTGAGCTCAAACTTAGTTCTTGTTCTGGACTGTAACGAGGTTCTACCCCCAGTACAATTTGCAGAGGCTTTGCTGAAGCTGGTGAGGGAGGATAGTGCAAGCAATCAAGGGATTGGATTTCTTGAGGTGGAGGACAATAATGTTTTCCAAAGGAATATCAATGTTTGACCAGTTGAGGAAGTGCTAATCGGAAGGATTGGAGTTGATTTGGGAAGGAAAAGGTTGGTATTGGATTGCATAGCGTCAGGTGAAGGTTTGGTAGCTGCAAAGAAACCAAGAGGACCAACTAAGTCTCATCTGGTGCTTGTTACTAAGGTTTATTCAAGGTCAAAAGAGGGCCTTGTGAGGGCTGGCCCGAGCAATAAATATAAGAGAGTTTTTACAAGAAGGAAGGGTGGTTTTAGAGCTTCAAACTACAAGGTTTTTGGTTATGTTATCTCCGATGACCAAATTATCATTATGGGAGTCCTGAAGCAGGGGAGTTGAAGAAGATTGGAGTACTAGAGGTGAAAGGGAAGGAGGGAGTCAGTGAAACTATAATGAATGATGGAGTTTTGAATTCAGACTGTGGGGAAAGAAAGAGCGGAGAATTGGACTTAGGGAAACTAGTTGAGAGGGCTGTTGAAGTTGGTAAATCATTGGGTCTTTTCTTTTCTTTTCTCTTGTTTTTTTTTTGGAGGGGGGGGAGTGATGAGGCTTTTGCTAGAAGGGCTTTTGAAGAGTTTGAGAAAAAGAAAAGGGAGGAGAAGCAAAAGAGCAATACACCAGGGGAAGGTAAAGATGCGTGGGGTGAGGGTCAGGAAGAAGTTTCAGACGTGGAGGACTAAGTGCAATTGTTGGGTAGAGTTATGGAAGTTTGATATGCTGGTTTTTACAGGGGTTAGATGCTGTTGTTTGAAGTGTTCAGGAGGGTTGGTTCAGAGATAGTCATCTTGGCCAGGGCTAGTGGTTGGCTCTGGATTTGAGCTGTAGGGTTGGTTTTTTTTTTTTTTTTTGTTGCGTTCTGTTGTGGGTGATTTCCTTCTTCCTTTGGGTGGATATCTTATCATCTCTCACTTGTAATCTCTCATTTTCTTTGTTTATGAAATGTCTCTTTTATTCTTCATCCACCCAAGCATGCATCAACTTAGGCATATACCAAAATGTGATATTCATGCAAACAATTCTCAAGTATCCAGATGATATCATTAATCATTGGATCTTCAATTTCATTTCTTACCACCGTCTCTAGTCAAGTAGAAACATGTTCATCTTGTAGGCACTGATAATAGAAACGTATGATGTCCCTTCCAACCTGTAGGACTTTAAATAAAATCACACTCAATTTATTATTTTTTTTACCACCCAACTTCAAAGTTTGGCCCATTTTGGTGTTGTGTTCTGTTTCACTCCAGCAAACAAGAAACAGAGAATATTTAAACAGAATCATCAAACAAATCCTGAATTTTGTAAATCTCCATGAATAATATTTAAGTTAATAATGAGAAGTAATCATATTGAGACATTCGATTTTTTTTTATTTCATGTTAGTTGATCATCATTAGGAACAGATGATACTTAAAATATCCAAATGGAAATGAAGAATGTAAATGAGCACATATCTAGTTTTCATGTATGGAGTCTACTTATCACATGAACAATCAAATTTTGCAAAAGTCTGCGGGTATACCTCAAGAAAAAGATCTCCAAAGTATATCTTGTCACCATGTTCAACTAGAAGATCAGCTTTTGAATTGCTTGCTTTTGAAATGATAGACTTAACACCTGGGACCTTGCCCTGTACGGCCAAGGGGTTAAAAGAAAGAAATGTATGGACAAATGCAGTTAAGTATAAAACATTAATGTAGAATAGTGCTTGGCCAAATTGAATTTTCTTCAGGATTTCCAATAAGCACATGCAGCACCCAAGAATTATTGGCAATGTTAAAAGACTAACTAGTCAAATATGATAACAAAAAAGAAACCACCAAACCTTTATCAAGCCAGTTCCTGTGACATGATCAGCATGGCAATGGGTGTTTATGGCATAAATTAGCTTCAATCCAAGATCTTTAACAAGAGAAAGGTCTCTGTCCACTGTCTTGTCTACTGGGTCAACCAACTGCAGACATGACTTAAATCAGCTTGAGCCTTAAACATGGCTTCAACGAATAAAGTAAAGCTAAGCAAACAGAAGTAAATGAAAATAGAAAACTAGCATAAAAATTCATGCAGAAAAAAATAGAACAACAAAAAAAGGAATCATATGCATGTTGGACAACATAGAGTGGTTAACCTTTTCACCAATCTAATAAGGAGGTGCCATTAGATTACTGATCAACAAGGTAAAATAAAAAGAAGGCTCCATTAGATTCTATGGTGCCAGACTATAGTCTAAACACACAAACACACACACACACACACACACACACACGTATATGGTCACATCTCAGGTTTGCTCTGTCTGTGCATGTGATTTTCCATATTAAGTTAATATCCAAATATAACAGAAACAAACACTAGGGCTGCAAACGGTATCAGATTGTCCGAATTCAACCCTATTAAGGGTGATCTGAATTCGATTAGTTTACAATTTGATTAAATATGGATCCACCCCTATCTGATCCAATATAATCCGGTTCGATTCGATTAAGATATATATGCTCATATATACTTGAATTTTATATTATATCTATCAGTAAATTTGGTTAGATCGTTGTATTTTCACTAGATTGTCATAGGTTCAAGTTTCATACGAGTAATTTTTAATTCATTTTGTTCATAAAATATAATCTTTTTTTTTGAGAAGGATAACTATTATATTCAAAAGAGGCAAAAAGGGGGGGATGTTCATAAAATATAATATTAAAGTCATTTTAGTTCATTATATTAAGTTATTAACAATGAATAATGTTTTGATAGCTTTTAGTGTAATTTATTTATACTATTTAATATCAGGTTATAATCCAAATTCAATTCGAATCCGCTAGGTGCCTGATGAATACAATCCGATTCGAACTCAAATATAAAAGGAATTAAATTTGGACATACCTATATCCGATTTGATTTGATCCGTTTGCAGTTGGGATGGAGTTGGATGCTTGCCATTTTTAACGGATTTGATTCCCTAGTGAAGACCATTATTTTGGAGAGATTAAGGGGGAGATCATGAAAAGAGTAGTTGTTCATTAGTCACATGGGAACTTTGGGAGAAGCAAAATAAAAGGATGTTCAAGAAGAAATCAATGATCAAATCTTTTATTGAAGAGTCTTATTTTTTGTGGCTTCTTCAGTTTCTGCTGAAATGGAGTTTAGGACATTAGAGGCCTAGTTGTAATGAGATTCATCAGAATCACACAGCTGTTCTGAAGTTCAAACCCATCCCTCATCCAAACACTGCAGTCCATAAAACTCCATTGAGGAGGACGTTCCCCTGAAGTTTGATTGTAGCCCTTGGGCAATCCAGGGCCCTTGGGAATTGGGGGTTTAGCCTCAGATCGGGAAGTGATATTGTATGGACTTTTAATCATCCTATCAAGGAGGCTGTTTCCACTAAGGCACAAGGTGATGTTCCTTCCTTTGGTCCAAGAGGGGCTATCACTCGAGCACCCTGGCCACTCTTGATTGATGATTTTAAACAAATAATTAGAAGAACCTCTTTAGATGTATATTCTGATCCCCATAACCCTTTGAAGAAAATTCCAGTTATAATGTTGTGTAGCTCTCTCTACATGCAGCATACAATGTAGAGAGAGTCATTAATTGCTTATGTGTAAAAATAAGTCAAAACCAGAGCTTTAAACAGGATCCAATAAAACAGAATTTTTTGCGAATATATAAACAGTACCGATCCCACATATTTCACCATGCTTCTAAATTGCAAAATTTGAATAATGAAAATTTCCATTTGGAAGGGCGAAAATGAAACTTCATGAAGTTATTACTCCGCGAAGTCAAACAATTATACAAACCACTAAACAACAAAAGACATCATAGAACACAAAAAGAATCAACAAAACTGTAAGAAACATGCAATCACAGAGAAGGCATTGCATCCAATCAAATCAACTGCTAAACCGCACATTCAACACGATTGCTTTTTCTTTTTTTTTTTAAATTCACGTAAAGAAGTGAGAAAGCCATATGCTTCATAAGTAGTAATAACAGATTGCGACAATAAACACTTCAAAACAAAACAAGCATAACCAATTAAACAGAAAAACATCATTCACGAACGAACTCACTGAAAGAAGAACCCTATATTTCAAGACAAGAAGCCCTCACCAGAGCCGGCTTGTCAGGGTGAGCGACATCGGCAAGCAAGTAGGTGTAAGTGGAAGACTCCTTCTCGAAGAGTTGACGAAACAGAAGCCTAGACGATTGAGAAGACGAAGTGCAACACCCCATTTGCGATCTCAGGTTCGTAGCTGATGTTCCCGAGATCGAAGGAAGCGAGAATGCAAGGGTTTTGGCCGAAAGAGGATTGAAAAGATTAGACGGAGGGATCGAACTGCGGAGGAGATGGAAGCGAATCATTTGGCTTAAATGGTGGGTGACGAATCTCCTGTAGCTATGATTAGCTTAGAAACTTCCTCAAACTTTTTCAGTTTTTCTTTATTCTTGTTTTGTAAGACTCTTGTCTTCGTCAATTGAAGCTCATTCTCCACTCGCCATTGCGTTTGCTTTACTGGCGCACCTGATTTTCTTATCTTTCCCACCAGAGAGGCAATCTCTCTCTCTCTCTCTCTCTCTCTGAGACAACTTGACAAACAGAAGTCAGAAAACTACAGTACTTTAATCATAACTTTTTTTGACAAATTTATCCCTGCTACCAAAGACGATAAATGATACATTAGCTGAACGCAATTGCTGATCCACATCAGTCAAAATTCATAAAATACATCGGCCCACTATCCTTCAACGAATGGGCCCTACTGCGAGATGTGAGGTGATCGAATTCGAATCGGATCAGGCAATATCCGAATTCGAATTCGATTAAAAAAATTGATATTGAAAATTAATATTTAAATTTAAATTTGATTAAATATTTGAATATTTAATTCGATTCGAATTTGACTAATTAATTATTTTAGATAATTAATAAATATATAGAATAAATATTTTATTTATATAAAGTGTATAAATATATAAATTATTTATATAATTTAATTATTATATATATAAATTATATAAAACATTTAAAATTGTATATATTATATATAAGAATTAAATAATTGGTCGAATTTGGATATTTATATTCGGTATGAAAAGGATATCCGAATATGACCGGTTAGATATTCGAATTATCCAAATTCAATTTGATTATGTCGAATCTCGAATTCGAAATCGGATTTTCGAATATTGTTGACCCCCCTAATTGGAACGTGTTTTGTTAGCACTTAGCAGGAGATATCAATTCTTTTATCAAAAAAAAAAAATGAGATATCAATTCCCATTCAACCTTTACATAAGGTTGCAACTTGGTTCAGGTTGGCCCGAACCCAACCCTAACCGAACTCGAGGGTTGAGTTGATGCTCAGGTTATGGTTAAGGTTGAAATTTATGAACCCGATTTTACTTCGGGTTAGGTTAGGGTTGACCCCTCCTCGGACAACTCAAACCCGATTTTATAGTAATAAAGCATATGATTAATATATGTAGTGAAAGTTGCATTAAGATTTAAGATTAAGAAGTTCTATGAGATTTTAAGGAATGGAAAGAATGTTGGATTGGGCCCAACCCGAAGTTGGCTTCAGGTTGGGTTAGGGTTAAAAGAATTTAGTTAGGGTTGGGTAGGTTGGGTTGGGTTAGGGTTAGGGTTGGGGTTAAGAACTTAGGGTTGGGATAGGGTTGGCCTCAACCCTACCTAACACAGCCTGACTTGCAACCCTACTTTTATGCAGGCCATGGAGTTCACTTTTGCTATAGCGTTGAGATTTTCTACCAATAAAACATGTTCCAACTCTCTACCAACTTGATCTAACGCCGCACATCTCACCATGAGAATGTGCTGTATAAGATGACGTTGGTAGAGGGTTGAAACGTGTTTTGTTGGCAGGTGGTCCAGACTCTTTGCTATGATACCATCTAAGCAGGGCTAAAACAGAAAATCATGGTCTTAGAAGTACTGGAATGGCCTCGCCAAGTAGTCATTTCATCTAATTGAAGGTAGGGCCATGGCAACAAATCAAAGACTTTGATTTAATTGTTTCGACTTTCAATGCAGGGCCAGAGCAAATGTAGGTTGGGCACCATGTAATTTGTCATTGGTCCAACAACTTGTTATACAGCTAAGGGTGTGTTCTTTTTTTGGATTTTGAGAGGGTGGAAAGTTGGTCAATGGGATTTTGGTTCCCATTGACCAAGTCCCATGTTCATTTCTCAGATTTATGTGAGGGTCGAGTAAGTGATACCCAACTCCTAGGTGGGTAAATAACTTTCCCACCTAGGGGGAAGTTGCCAACACTTGAATGAGACAAAAATGTCCCTTTTAATAATTGAATTTTATGGCTAAAATGGTTATTACCTTATTTACATGAGAAATTAAAGAACATGGATAAATGCGCTTACCTAAGTAAACATTTCCCAAAAAAAAAAACTTACCCTGAAAACTGTATTTAATCCGATGAATAACTTACCAAAAACGAAGAGGGCCTAAAAGCGTTCAACCAATCCCAATCAACGTTTTTGGGTAAATGGCTGGTAGATAAGCCGTTTTATCGAAAAATAGTGTTAAAAATGCAAATGAAATGTACGATAAATATTTATTGCTATGTCTCACCTTTGCTTCATTATGTTACTCGAATACTGTGCCGTTTTTTTTTTTCAGAAAAGTGTATTTAAAATTGTTTGTCAATCAAAATTTTGTTTATAATATTATTGCATCTCCTTAATTGGCAGCAACACCTCAAACAATATTCATGGTCATTTTCATAGAAAAACGACAATTCAACACTCTGGCAATAGTACCAAACACCACCTTCATAATATGTGACCGGTGATCCTGTTTTCGAAATCTTTATAGTTAATTAATTCTTTTTGTCTTTTTTCTCATTTTATTTACAAATAGAAATACTAGTTAAACCCTCCACGTGGCAAATATAGCATTGAAATCTAATAATATTTTTCTTGTCATATTTGATTCACACTACCACGTTTTTTCTTAAAATCCAAAAACCCATTTTTGTTTCTTTTTCTTTGCCTTGTCTTGCTTTAGAGCTGCAAATCCAAATTCAGTGTTAATATTTGGATTTGAATTGATTTTTTATTTATTTATTTGAATAAAGGATTTGAGGGTTGATTTTATAAACATACAAATTCAAATAAACTTTGCTAATAAATGCATATTAACCTTATACAATTAAATTGGAATTGAATATTCAGATAGCATTTATAGCCAATATTAAAATATCGATGCAAATTGCATGAATCATATGAATTGAAGCATATAGCTTTTTAGGGTCTCTAATACCTTAAATACAAGGATTTTTTATTTTTGAAAGCTGAAACAATTTCAGTTCATGAATATTGATCAAACTCGGATTCAGTCCTTATAAGACTATGCTTATACCGTCTTCATAGCTACTTGTAGTTGTGCATTGAGAATATTTCTCAATGAATAAAAACATATAAGTATAGAAAGATATTTATGCCCCTTTGAATTGTACAATATGCAATATTTATGTAGTATTAAGTGTATCTAAGTGTATTTAACACATGGTTTTCAAAACCGAATCGTATTGGATGGTTGGATTAGAAAAATCGGGAATCAGTTCCTTTTCACCCTAAAACCGTTTTTTTGTCCAAAAACTGTTTATTTGGCTAATGATTTGCTGCCTGGGCAGTTAAACCATCCAACTATCAATCCAAACAGCGGTTTTTGGCCATTTTTATTGTTTTTATTTTTTAAATCAAAACAGGTTGTCGGTCGAACAAGACAATTGGACTATTCGACCTCCATAATAGTTCCCTATCTGATCCAGTTTTAAAAACCTTATTTAAAGCTCTCATTCTCCGTAATTGTAATTCCACTCAGTGTTACGGGAAAATATGCTCTCCTGAGTTTTCTTTAGATTATTAACCAGGTTAGGGCAAAATGGGAAAAAGCGAGAGAAAAGAATTCTAGAATCTACTATTTTCCATGTTGTGCAATTCAAGGTGGGAAAACCAGACTAGATGGAATATAAAAAAGCATCCACTTTTGTATTTCTAATCATTCCATTACCCACCAAATTGTGGATTCGCAACTTGACTCCCAATCCTTACACAGCCTTGCTCAACAAGGGATATATATGATGAGGTTCTAGAAAGCATCATTTACCATATATTTTCACAATTTCACATTGGAGTGGAAAGAAATCATATCCCATGCCATCATCACTTCACTTCACACCATCAAAATGATGTCACTAGATTCTAGATTTATGCCCATGTTAAGTTTCTTCAATTTCTTACTTTATACTTTGAGAGAGGGTTTCCATTTAAAATTTTCCAAACAATCGATGGTTCAATGGATGCTTTCTTTCTCATTAGTTCAGTCGGTCACTCGGCATCCCTCCATTTGAGAAGGCGTGGGTAAGGGTGTCGATGGACTGGTTTTGGATGGATCTATCTAGTCCAAAATATTTATTAAATTGGATTGGATTTGAAATAAATTTGGATTGGATTGGATTAAGCCAATATCTAGTCCATTGATATAAGAATATAGGTGTCAATGAACTGGATTTGGGTTGAAAACAATCTAAATAATTAAACATGAATTTAAACAAATTAGATGGTCCAAACATTAAATTGACTCAGTCCAAAATATTCATTAAATTGGATTAGACCTAGTCTATTCCTCACATTGGACTGGATAGGATTGGACCAAATCCAGTCCAATTGACACTCCTAGGCGTGGGTTGTAAGTTCAAAAGTTCAAATTTGAATAAGAAAAGGCTCTCCGTGTAAGAGAATGCTAGTGGGTTGGTATTTACATTATTGTCACCATTAACCCACTAACCCCACTAATTGGGTCTAGCATATAGTACCCCACCTTTATTGGGTCAAAGCCGTTTTCCAAAAAATAAAAAAAAGAAAGTGATCTCTCATTGACCAAGTCATGTAGACCCATTGACTTGGAAATTCAGACAATAAAAAAAGTTTACTTTTTTTTTTTGTTCAATAAATGAAATGGATGATTATGAATACGTAGGGAAATAAAATTATACATATTGAATATTCTCGAGAAGTTATTATTCAACAAATATTAAGTGTGTGAAGAAGGATGATTATGAATACGTAGAAAGTCTTTTGGGAATGGTTCAACATTTCTTTCATTTTCTTTTTTAAGTGTGGGACACATTTTTTTGGAAACCAGACCCGAATCCAGTTGAAAGCTAACCAATTAGTCGTTTTGAGATTGAACTGCGCAATTAGACTTCAAAACCAATGTAAACAAAATTAATATAATTTTGCTGATGCGACAGTTGTTTTGTTTTTAAAAACAAGGTCCATTTTCATATATTTATAAAAGATTTTTTTTTGTTTTTTTGTATTTTTGTATTTTTTTTGAGTAGGTATCATTAACAAGACTATAGACAAATTAAATGAACCAAAATTTGCATTCTTCTCATTTGCACTCTCATGCATTCGTAATGGCTCAGTTTGGAAGGAGTACAAATACAAATACGTAGAGTGCAAAATCTTATATTTTGTATTATTTTGTATGTATTTATACTATAGATATTTGTATTTGTATTCTTTCCAAACTATGTTATTATAGTGCAAATGAAATAGTATTGCAAACAAATAGAGCTTAAAAGGGAATTTCTTTTGGGAGAATTGGTGATTATATGCTATATGGAAAAACTTACCCATGATGAGAAGTCAAGATGCAAGACTAATTGACTCTATTTTAGGAGGCCATAGTCAGAAGCATGCCACAAGTCAAAGTCAAAGTCTTCATAATAAGGTCAATATTTTCATACACTTGGGCAATAAAAATTTGTTAATGATATTTTGGGCAAAAGGCTCATTTAGACTAATTTGAGAATACTTATTTGTTATTTGTATGTAATAATAAAATATAGTAAGAAAACCATAGTAGGAAAAAGAAGACTTTACACGGTCAATACACTTAAACCTAGAGTGTAATGTAGTTTCAACTGTGTTAGACTTTTGTGAGAAAACAAATGAATGCAATATTGTTGTTGAAATGCTAGTAAGGTTCCATTTGTTTGCGGTACAAATGTTTAATTGGGGTATTTATGTACTCTGGTTCGCGTTTGTTTGAAATGTAAAAAAGTAATGATTATCAAAGTAAAAATGTATTTTCTAATAATTTTGTATTCTGAGAAGAGAGCATTACTGTACCTATTTTTTAGATACAATTTTATGTTCTTTTGATAATTAACTTTTTGACCAAAGTTAATGCATTGGAGAATAAGATAGTTTGAGCATTTAATGATGGACCCACACTTTTGTACTGATTTCAAACAAACAAGGTGAATGCAAAAACAATTAAAAATGTGAATCGTGTTTGCATTCATGAACCGAATAATGGATAAATATGTAGTGTACATATTTGCATTTGCATTGCAACCAAACGCAACCTAAGGCTCAGTTTGGGAGGAGTACAAATACAAATATGTAGAATGTAAAACCTTGTATTTAGTATGTATTTGTATTATATATATTTGCATTTTTACTCTTTCATAACTAAGTCTAAGCAAAGATTTTTTGCAACTTGTTTTATTTTCCCTATAAACTAAAGCAAAGCCCATGAAAAAGGCATGTCATCCAACTAAACTTTGTAATACGTGTTAGTTTTCATGAGTTCCACCTACTATGGGGGTGTAGAATATAAGTTGCAGAAAGTTGGTTTTTTATTGGCATTTCTCTTTGTTGTTATTTTGATTGTAAATTGGATTTTTTTTTTTTGGGAAAATTCCACTTTAGTACCCTGAACTTTGGGGTTAGTGTCAAGTTAGTACCTGAACTTTCAAATGTGTCATTACAATACCCAAACTTTCAAAAAGTATCAATTTAGTCCCTATCATTAACACCCCATCAATTATCTTTTCATGTGATGATATTTGCAACTTTAAATTTTCAAAATGTCAAAACTACCTTTGAAAACAAAACATTGTTCATTGTTTTCTACCTTAAGATTGAACCATAATAACACTGAGCCATAGATTAACTTGATGAAAGAACAACATACGTGAATTAATGAATTCGAACCCATGAACACCGGTGCACATACAATCAGAACCATCAACACTTAGGCCCTGTTCGGTGCCTCTGATCTCGGCCATGTTCGATGCCTCTGATCTCTTAACGCTGAAGTGGTTTTGTACCACTTTACTAATATCGACTACACATTAAATTAAAGATATTAACCAATCATGTTAATTAAAACCTATTTACTTTTCATTGATTTACATTTCACAAAATATGATTATTATCACTTTAACTAACTTGCTAGGAATGCACCATAAATTTTTCCATAAAAGAAAGATACTAAATTAGGATTATCAATGTAGTATACTAATATATACATTCAGACATTTACATATAAGAAAAACCGATCCCAACCCATATGAAAACCCATAACAAATCCAAGAATAATTGGGTCGATTGTGTTTGGTTCTCTCAGGTGACAGATATACCCAATCCATTGACAGGTAAGATAACATTTGTGATCTTAGTATGTAACCTAACTAATGGGTTATCTAGGTGTATATTTGTCATGGATACCGTTGCTCCAGAAAACAGCGATACATCAGTGCTACGTCGGAAAAAACGGTGCTCCATGAAACATTTGTTTGTTTGCAACTGTTTTTTTCCATAAAAAGTGGTGCTCCAAACCACGCCTTAGAAATTGGGAAGACGTGGCTTGAAGGAACGCCGGATTTAGCATTTCCTAGAACTGCAACTCACTGTTGCCAACAAGGACATGAAGTGGCAGTGATGTGGCATTGAATAATAGGTACCAGTGCTGAAAATGTTTCTCATTGGTACCAAACAAAAAATATTACTGTTGCTCCAGGAAACATCATACTTGGCAGCAACGTTTCCAAAAAGAAAATATACGATTTTCTAAAAAAACAGTATTTCCAACTCACACATCAGCAGCATGCCAAACATATACTAGAGAGATGGTTCCACTTTCTTCACTTAACTTGCAACCAAAGTGAAAAGCTAAGTTATCAAATAACATGCATGGAGTCCGGGATATCTATTTTTTTTCTCTCTCTCTTTTGTAATTAAAAATAAATTTCATTGAACCAGGGGAAGCGTGGTGAAAAGCAGAATTATTCAAGTAAGTTTAGTTATAGGAGTGACTGTTCATTGAGAATGATACGAGCTAGGAGAGATCACAATTCACACACATGTTCATGGGTCCCACCTAAGGATAAATCCAGCTTATGAGAGGATCCCAACCATCCAATCTGTCGACTTTGTCTAATTTGCCCATTTAATAAATGGTTCTAATGCTTGTGCAAATCCAATGTGGTTGACTTTTAAATCCTTCAAAGCCAAAGGGGGAACAGGCGAACAGCCTCCTCCAAGTGAAACCATGCATGTTTCCTCAAATGTTGTATACATGTGCCATTGCTTGGCAACTCTTGACCCGACCCGACCCGCCTCACCCAGGTTTTCCCATCTCCCGTCGGATCCTTTCCATCTCCAACGTAACGCCATATTGAAGCCCAAGTTTAAACCTCCCTCGCCCTACTCTGACCCGACCCGATTATTATAACCCCATTCATCTCTGAACCAATTGTCAATGGCAAAGAACTAAAGATAGCTATATAAAGTATTAAACCTCAAAATTTGTGTATGTCTCCAGTATCTCCTTCCTTCATGGCTCTGGAGATGGGTTCTGTTCCTTGGTGCTTTCTGTGTTGGCCATACTGGTCACTCTCATCTTTCTCATGTCTACCTCCAACAAGAAGATCGAACAGTATTAACAGAAGCAGCAACAAGAAACTACCCCGAGGAGAGATGGGTCTCCCCTGGATTGGTGAGAAGCTGGAGTTCCACAAAGCACAGCGTAGCAACCGATTATTCAACCCCGGATGACAAAGCATGGAAACATATTCAAGCCGAGGCTAATAAGTTCTTCCTCTCAAACGAATTCAAGCTGGTGGTGAGCTCGTGGCCGTCTTCCCCGGTGCAGCTCATGGGATGATCTACCACACTTGACATTGCTATGATATGTAGGATATTGGCTCTCCACCCAAACTGCCATTCTCGACTTGTTGAAAGTGCGCATACATCTTCTCAACTGTCTTCCCTTTATGTTGCTAAACCGGTAAAACACCCAGATCTAGATATCTTGGCCACAGCTATGCAGTTGCCTTTCTCTAGCTTCCATTTTTCCTACCTATACAAGGTATTTGATAGGTTAGCTAGGTTTTACCATAATCAAAAACAAAATGTTGCTATGTCAATGGGTCGGGTCTGGGCCAGTTTTGATACTCACATCCTTTGTCTTTATAAAAATCACATTCCTCGCTTGTACAAACTGATGAAAGGAGAGTAAAGAAAAATACAGAGACACCTATATTCTTGATGAATGAAGGTGAAGGCGAACAACAATGTCATGGGTCTAATCACATTGATTACTCGGCTAATGGCCTTGATTGATCTTGGGAGTTCTGATTTCGATGACTGTAAACTGTGTAATCCCCCTTCCAAGAAAAGATCAATTTTGGCTCTGCCCCAAGAACCTTCTTCACGTCTTGAGCCAAGAAACAAAAAGTTCAAGATGGGAACCACAAAGATTGTCTCATCTCTTGTCCTACCTTCCGACCCATTTGACACACCCAAGAGGAATGATAAATGTCCATAAACTTCCACATCGGTGGAGAATCTTTCCACTAGAGGTAAACATTTGGAGCCACGCCTAATTATTTTGTTTCAAATGTTTTTCTAACTCAAGATCTCTATTTAATTACTGAGACAGGACGATAGTCAACTGAGAGATCAGAAAGAATGGACGGGCACAAAGCTGGAGAGAACTGAGGAAACCGGTGAAGGATCCAAGTACAAAATCTCAGAAGAGAGTTTAATAGTGTGGGTTGAAGACGAGGAATATTTCAATTATTTAATATTTTACTAACGTCGGGTGACATAATCTTATAGAGGGAGTAAAATTCGTTTGTGTCAAGTGGCATCCCATATCACGTACTTGGTACCTGACATGGCATATTCGTCCACACTTGACATTGCCATGAAATGTCAGTTGTTGGATCTCCACCCAAACTACCATTCTTGACTTGTTGAAGGTGCACATACATCTTGTCAACTGTCTTCTCTTTATGTGTGGTAGAGGCCTTTAAGTGCTCCCCCGAGTTCAAGGCTGAGAAGCTCAAATATGTGGTTCCCTACGAGGAGAAGGGCTTCAAACTGTGCAAACTCGTTTTGGCCTGCATCTCGGAGCATCCCGTCTATGAGCTGAAGGTCACAGACGCTTCTAACGAGATCTACGCGGTGGCCAAGGTGAAAACTGATGATGAGGGGGAGGCTGGTGATATTCAGGTCCATCCCGAACTGGCATCCTCTCCAACCAAGTCCCCAGCGACCAGGCCCCTCAGTAAATTCATCAGCCTTCTATCTTCTCTAATGTATTCTCTGAGCAGGGAAGCTCGGTTTTATAATAAGCAGTTGTGTTGTTGTTCTCTCTCTGTCTTTTTTATGAACATCTCTTCCCATTTAATAGAAACGTTTACTTCTGGTTATGTGGTTCTCAACTAAGTTTTTTACACATTTTCTCCACTTCGGTTGGGTTATAGGCGTCTACCAAACAACTTGTTGTTGGTAAGCCGCAATGGGTCAGTGGTTCCATCATATATTTTAAAGGTTGGGGTCTTAAACCCCGGTGGTCTCGGATCCATTAGAATTTCCGGAATGAGGGGGATGTTTTGGCAAGGTTTGGTATGGGTCCAGACAATCTACTTACTACTTCCTAGTGGAATCTGTCACAATGGTCCCTTTGCTCACCTTGCTTTGTCTCTAGGGACTAGTACCAGTGCCTCCTGTGCTACTCATTAGCTTGGGAGTAATCCATTCTCAGGGAGGAGTTAGATCTACTCCTCTCCCTGCTGGTGTCCAGAAATGGAACCGTCTGGGCACCATTTTCCAATTCGGTGGTTCAACCGTCCAAATTGAATGATTCAACTTGTGACATCATAAATAAATTAAAAAACAAAAAAAATGTTTATATATAATAAAAAATACCATAAGAATTAAATAAAATATAGAAAATATACGAAAAAATACAAGAAAAAGAACAACATATGAAAAACAAAAAATCCAGAAAATAATCCAAAAAATATAGAAACAATTAAAAAATATAGAAAATTACAAAAATTACAAAAAAAATTACAAAAAAATACAGATATTTTTTCTCCAATTTGTATAAGGAAAAATTCAATCATATGAGTTCAAAAGATATCCTTATGCTAGTTATAGCTCAAAATCTGTCTCTTGAGTTGGCATTAGTGGAAAAGGTTTCAAAATTGAAAAACATGGGATGTGATTCTTAGATTCTACAATGGCTCTAGACTCCAATGGAGTGGTCACCGGTGCAAATGGTGGTTTAGTTCCTTCACAAGAAAATAAGAAATTATAGTATTGAAAAATAAATAAATGAGTTAATGGCTTAATGTGTAGATCAAATCATTCAAGTGAGAGATCAGATAAAAACGAAAAAAAAAAAAACACACACACTTATTTACCTGAATAGTCATCGCTGTTGGTCGCCGGAGGTTGAGTGTCCACAATGGTCGCTGCCATCCCCTTCAAAAGATGTTGTTGAGCTGTTTCTTTCAAGAGATCAGAATTCGGTTCAGACTTTAGAGATGTCGGGACTTTGGTCATTGGCTGCTGCTACAACTTTGGTTGTCGGTGGGTGCTTGTTCAGATTTCGGAAAGGAAGGTGTCAGTGTGTCGTCGCCGTCTTCTTTGGTGAAGGCCTAAAGCTTTGTCAAGGACTAAAGAGTTTTGGGCTTTTGGGTTTAGCAAAACAAAACCATAGAGGGAGTCATCAAATGTAGTGAGGATATGTTTGTCATTTTTTTGTTTTATTTCTAATATAAAATAAAATAAAAAAAGCCGAACACTAACCATTGCCAGATCAAACGGTTCAATCGTCCGGGTCACTATTTTTTGACTTTTTCAACAGTTTTGCACTAAAAGACGGTTCGGAGTAAACCTAGAACCGTTTGAGTGATTGTTTATGCACTGGAAGAAGGTTTTTGGTCCGAATGGTCGACTGTCGAGTCAAAGACGGTTCGAAAACGTTGGGCCGATGTTGCCTGTCATGCTGGTCCCGTTCATCTCCTTCTCTTCTCCCTGCCTACTATCCACGGTGGTGATCATGACGAAATGGCGACCTGTCCCTTCGTTCATGTCGAGTTGGGGCGTCGACCAGTGGAGCAGAGGTGGAGCTGGCTGGTTCTGGTGTACATGCTCAACTAGGTGTACTACTTGGTGGACCTGCTGTGTTGGGATGTCCACGGGAGGTGGTGGCAGCTGCTGGTTCTGTTGGAGTGCAGCCGCTTCCGTTACCATGTCCCTAGTCGCTTATCTAACGATCTACACCTATTCATCTCTGGCGTGAACCATGAGGTTCAAGTCTCTAACGATCTATAGTAGGTCATTGAGTGATGCGCCCAAGAGCCCTTCTAGGGATGGTGAGCGCCGAGGGTTTCCTGGAAAGTCTCACTAGGTGAGTGATGCGTTCGATGAATGTGTCTAGACGTCTGTGACATGCCGGTAGAGTTGCTTGTTGAACTGGTGGTCTAGGTTGGAGAAATAGTTGACAAAAATTAATTCAGGCCCCTAGAACAAGCATGTATTTATTATGGATTACCACCTTTCAAAAGAAAAGTGCATAGGAGGGAAGATAGGGTCTTGCATTAGTCAATAATCCACCTGATGCCGTCAAAAGTTGCCGGAGTCCTTCGGGTAGCTCAGAGGTCACGTGTAGATAGAGAGACAAGGTCAGAGGGCCCGGGGTGCTATCTCGGTCCGGCCAGTCTGACGGTCAAATCAGTTCTCCAAGGATATCCAAAGGGGGTAGGCGAGAATTTAGAGAGTAATAAGTGTGAATTGATTGGTAACCTGGCCCTTATATAGAATTCGGATGTGTGTTGGATTACGCACGTGTTGGGCAGGGGCGTGACACCTAGGGCCTAGCTTGACTACGTGGAGCTTGGTCAAGACACCTGTAGACTGGCTCAAGCCATCTGGTATTGAGTCAAGTCACCTAATAGCCCTTATATAGGATTGGGTAGGGGCAGGACACCTAGGGCATGGCTTGACTACGTGGAGCTCGGGTTAAACACCTGGGGCTTGGTCAAGACACCTGTAGACTGGCCCAAGCCATTTGGTATCTCATGTAGGCCAACCCAAACCATAGGAAACCTGGAACCCGGTTTAGGCCACTTAGTAGCTGGTTAGAGCACCTGGAGCCTGTTGGATTTTAATCTTATAAGAGATTAAATCAAATGGGTTTGATTGGTCAATTATATGAGAAATTGCATCTACACACTTGATTGAAAAATTAGCTTCTCTCTTACAAAATCCAGTTTTGAACTTGTCCCACATTGAAAAATTATAAGCTTTGTTTTTAGTATTTTAATAGGAGCTGATTTACACTTCTTAGAAATAGTAGAGGAGAGTATGAGGGTTTGATACCACGCAACGTGCACGCACGCGTGTGTGTGGTGCAATGAGGCGCTTTAGAGGCGCACTTTGCTCGCACTTGATCACCGTTTTAGAGGCGCACTTTGCTTGCTTTAGAGGCGCGTGTGTGCGGCTTTGGGTGCGATGCTGACCGTTGATCACCATTGATGAGATCAACGATCACGATTCGATCGGGTGTGATCAAGAGGCACAATTCAAAGTTAGCAGTCATTAACTGTTCAAGGTGCCTTCTCTAAACTAGCACCTACCTTTTCTTCATACCTTTTCATAAATTGTTTAAGGAGCATGAATAAAACTTCAAAGGTACACAATTTCAAAATCCACTTTTTCTCTCTCTCTCTCAGTCCGGTTTGCTACAGTCTCACAAAAGGTTTTTTTGGAGATTCTTCAACTTTGTTGGTTGCAGATTCTCACCCAAGGCTCTGTTGTATCCTGAGAACAGATTTGCCTATAACCTAACAACAAACTCGATGAAACTGAGTGGGGACAAAAAACGTTTTAAAGACAGTGTCTTCAGACGTGCCTCAGAGCTTCTCCTCCAAAATTACAGTGACCCCATTTTCAACAATGAACCCAATTCAAGGCACCTGAAACTCAGTCAGGGCCACCTGTTGCATGTTCGGGTCACCTAGTGGTCGGTTGTAGCATACTTATAGTCTGCCACGTTGCAACTGCATGGAGTGGGGCCGAGCCCACCTTTGATGAGATTGCCTTGCGTGTCAATGATCATTTTGCATGTACTGTTAGATGGTCGTCTGGCAGCCATATGGCGAAGGTTGGAGCTTGCTTGTTGAACTAGCTCGTCTCGGTGGGAATAGGCTATTGAGAGGGTCAAAGCTGCTGCAGTTAGATGCGGTGAGACCGAGACTCCCAAGATGACCCCTAGTGTCTCAGGTGTCAGGTGTCAGGTGTCGTATGGGAGGCTGAGGTCCGAGCTAAGGGTAAGATCGCCGATTCCTCCTAATCGTGCCATGTGTCCGATTTCCGAGAGGCCGGTTCGACCCCCATCAGTGCATAACATTTTATTCAAGTATTTTGGGCAGGGCTGAGTTGTGGGGCAAGGTTCACTTTCCTTTGGATGTTTGATGATGGTTGATTAATAAAAGTTTAAGGTAGCTGCCCCTCCACCTAAAATAAAATTTGATATCAATGTTTTTAAAAACGATCTCGAATTGGAAGTCTTTTGGCCTTGTTTTTTGGGTTAGTAGTTCGATCGTTTAGTTTGAATGGACAGTTTTGAATAAAAAAATAAAAAATAAAAAATAATAATAATTAAAATTAAAATTAATCAAAACCGTTAAATAAATCAAACAGGTGTCTGAGTCAACGAATTGTTTACTAATTCAACAGTTTTGTCCTGGGTTTGGGGTCAACCGCAAACATTCTTTGAGAATAAAAGAAATGTTATAACAAGTGGCACAAACTTAATTAAGCTTTAAACAACTAGGCGCGTAAACTGTGACATAATTAGAATGCGTGATTAGATGTAAGAGGATTTAATTAATCTATTTGTTTGAAATTAGATCTAAAAATGTGAAAAGGATGTTTATGATTTTGACTTCCATGTTTGATCGGCACCCGAACTTCATTCTCAAGGGTTAGAAATGGGAAGCGTCTTAATTAACTAAATAATTGCTACAAATTATGGACTTTTTCTTTACTGATTCGCCTGTGCTTCGCAAAAAAAGGTTGTCCAAATGTTTTAATCTTTTAATTAAGTACTCGGTTTCAAGGAACCAAAAACAACCTTATGGTTTGACTATGATGCCGAAGAGACAATGATACTGAAAAAGTTATAACTAATTAACCAAAAGTGATAATCAATTAAATCGGCTTTAAGGGTTTTAAGCAAAATTTCTGGTCTTATAATTTAAAGGTCTCGTTCGTTTTTTGGTAAGTTACTTATTTAGATAAATGCAGTTATTTAAATAATTTTTTTCTAAAATATATTATTTGAGTAAGTGCATTTATCTATATATTTTTTTTATTTTTTATATAAATAAGACAATGGTCATTTTAACCATAAAAATCTATTATTAATTCTAAAGGAGACTGAACTCTAAAATGGCCTAAATTTAACATTTGAATGCAGACATTTGAAGAAGTGTGGTAAAACAAAATTTAAAATATAGAATTCTTTTATTTATTTACACATTAGTACTGAAAGTAGAGATAATCATTTACTGGGCTTAGTACCTATGATAAATTCTATCCCAGGTTTGGGCCTGACCTAGCCAAACTCCAGGACTGAAATATATATAATCTTGGGTCCAGCTCTACACCAGACAAGACTGGACACAGACCAGCTTTGGGTGTAAAAGTTTTAGATGGTGATGGTAATAATATGTGTTAAAATTTGTTTATATTTTTTTATATGCATATAAATAATTTTTGTTTGTCATTTTTTATAATACTCTTAGCTGAAAAATGATTACCCTGTCTAAAACAATCAAATCAAAGCCTTTGATGGATTGCTATGGCCCCACCTTGAATTGGATGAACCATGTATCAGATAAATATGGGAAATGTTTTCAATGCACGCTGAACAAAATAACAGTTAATATAAAATTAAATGAGTGGCGGCATTTGGAATCTGGTGAAAGCATTCCTTTATTGTTTTTTTTTTTTTATTTACCAAAAAACAGTGGCGGCTAGTGGTGGTAATTGGGCGGGTTGGTTTGGGTTAAGCTTCTATCCAATCCATCTAACCCACCAACCCATTAATGACTCATTTATATAAAATTAAATGGGTTGGGTTCAACCCAAACCTGCTTTAACCTAATCCAACCAACCCAAACCCATTAATCTTATATTTATGTATTTAAAAAATAAACTAATTCTTTCTTAACAAATAAGTTGGTCATAGCTTGGTGATAATAGTAGTTGTTATTTATATAAATGGTGAATGTTCAAATCACATTACATGCATGCTATTTTTACACAAGTGACGAAGCCATTTGACTATGTTCGATTTCGGGTTTGATCGAACCACTTAGGTTCAAACCGGTCAAATCAAATTGAACTATGGATTGTCTTTGAGCTAATCACATCAATGGTGGTTGAACCGTTTAGATCTTGATCAATCCGGTTGGACTGGACTGGTTCATTTAATGGTGGATTGACTTGGACCGGCCCATATCAGGTTTGTGCACGAGTTTGGACCCGAACCAAATGACAAAAAATGGGTTAATAGAAGTGAATCGGACCGGTCCGAATTCGGGTCAGGATGTGCAAATACTGGTCGGTTAAGACGAAAAAACCATGCAAAGCAAGCATTTGTTGATCCATCACACCGGACCCATTTTGGATTTGGGTCTACCCGGATCAGCATGCCCTAAATTGGTTCAAGTTAGACTGGGCTGGTCGACCCAAACGAACCGGACCAAGGTGGTCGAGTCTATTCATATTTAGACCAAGTTGAGCTCGTCCGAACTCGGGTCAAGTTGATTTGGATTTATGTCGAATTGAGTGAAGTGTGTTGATTTGAGACAAAGTTAAATTTAATGAATAATTAATAGAAAATTAATATATTAATTATAAATTATTTCATTCAAATGAAGAAAATTAAAAAAAAACCACAACCTAATGGTTATCCACAAGACCACAACCCAACCCAACCCAACCCATTGGGTGATCAACTCATTTCTAACCCACTAAATAAATGGGCGGATTGGGCGAATTAGATACTGGGTGGGTTCAGCGGGTTGCCTGAAAAATTACCACCCCTAGTGGCAGCAATATTAGGGCAAACCAGTGTTTTAACACTTCTTCTTCTATAATTTATGTACTGCACTGTGAATTAAAAAATATGAACTGGTGATAAAATGATATCACAACTGACATTTTAATGTTATCAAATTTTTTATGACAAAAAAAAAGAAAAAAATCGTTGAAGTCTTGATGGTAATAACACCTTGTAGAACTTCTACTAAGAAAATACCTTGTAAAACATAAATCAATGAAAAATAAATAAACGATTAGAGCTTTTTGAACACGATTGATTAAAATACTGGTTTATGGGGCATTTTACAATTTGAATGATTTTAAAAATAAATCAAAACCATCTAATTTAAAAATAAAATTATTTTCAAAACAAAAATACAACAAAAAAATACATACTTAAATTTTTAGTTTAAAAAATATATTTTCATCTAATTATTTGAAATTCCACTTTTATTAGTCGCTACGACTTTTGGAAGGAGTACAAATACAAATATAGCCATAGGCAGCAACTAGGATCCGTGGACAGTTGTTCTAAAGTCATCCTTCGCCAACTGACTCCACAAATTAACAAACCCTTAGTCGGGATTTTCGAAATACTTACCTAGCTGCTGATTTTAAGTAAATTTGACTTCTGTCAAGGCAAGTCGGTACCGTTTGAACAGCCCTTTGCAATTTTATTAGGAATATCTTCTATAAAATAAATCATATAAGTATGAAGATATTTACAACGCAGTTGGAACGGGCTTTACCCTAAGAGAAGGCGGATTTGTTTTAGGTGACAACGAGCTAAGATCTGTGGGCCGGCGTATCTAATTTGTGCCCCTTTAATCTATATATCGTATTACTAGTTCAGTTGAATCTGTTGGACATGCATCCCCCAAGTTGGGGATTCGAGCTTCGTAGCTCAATTGATTGTGATTCGGTAATCTATTCTGTGATGTTAATAGGGAAATTTTTCATGCTTTATCATTCCAAATTAACAAAAAAAAAACAGAAGACAAAGAGAAACTGAAGGATTTGCAAGGAAGCTCGACCCATCGGCGATGATGGCTCTGTTGTTGTGTCGGTGTCAATAGATCGATTTTGGATTGGACCCTGTTCAGTCTAACAAGTTGGAGGGACCAACAAAGATATATTGGATTGTAGTAATCCGGTATAATATTATATTTATTAGATTGGATAAGACTTGGTTGGTCTGTTCGTAACAAATTTATAGTGGATTGGGTTAGAATAAACCAATATCTGGTTTATTAATATAAGATAAAAATATATTTGTCAATGAACCAGGTTTGTGTTAAAATCAGTCTAAATCAAAATAAAATTGAACAGATTAGACAGTCTAGATATTGAATTGGACCGGTTTAAATTGGTCCAAAATATTTATTGGATTGAATTGGACCTGATCCATTTATAATGGGCTGACATTGGACTGGATCGGATTAGATCAAATCCAATCCAATTGACACACCCCTAGTTGTGAACTTCCTATATGCTTTTCCTTGGATTTTTTTTATTTTTATTTTCCAGTGGATTTATTTTATAATTTGATAATGACAGGGGAACCCTTGTTTGAAGTTTTGAACAGTGAATACCATTTCCTATTAAAATATAAAAATAATGAAAGGAAGGAAGAGAGAGATTTTGACGGTAGAACCCAAAATTGAGTCCATGAATTCCTCCACGTCAGCCACTTTTGTGGGCCATTCTTAAAATTAAACGAGGAAAGTTTGGCTGTATTTGGAAAAACAGTACGAGTTATTTGGGAATTTTTTCTATATGATACTTATGCCTTTTTATTTTGATAAATATAATTGGAGATATATTAAAAAGAGGAAATGATGTAGGAAAGGCATGGTATCCAAAGAGTTTTGACTAAATAAAATTCACATAAATTTTGATAAATAATACCTAATTGATTTCCACATTTTTATTCACAAATATGCGTCAGGCTGTTTAGATCTTTATACAAAAACTCAATACATCTTTTACATATCAGAACTAACAGAAGATCTTTCAAAAAAAATACACCAAATGGATCTATATCTTTTTTATATCATAATTGAATCCATTGTCAGAAGTGGGATTTGAACCCACGCCTTCTTTCGAAGACCAGAACTTGAGTCTGGCGCCTTAGACCACTCGGCCATCCTGACGTTAATAGATGTTTTGACAGTTACGCCATTGAGTCCATTAAAATAACCAAAGGTTATCTGATGAGAATTCACGTGGTGAATTCAGAAAGGTATATATAGTAATATTTGATGGTTGGTGGGAAAATCCATATTAATGCAAGGGTTATAGCCTAAATTGGGATCTTCCACCAATAAAAACAATTCCAACATGATATAAAATCGCACATCTCAATCGGTCAATCTCATACTTGACGGATTCAGAATATTTCATCAAGGTTTTTAAAATCGATTTGGAGAACGAACCGGTCAGGGTCCGGTTCTTAGGTTGAACGATCCGACTGTTCAAATAGAATGATTGACCTGTTCTGATAAAAAAATTAAAAAATAAAAAATAGCCAAAATTGTTGAATGATTTGAATGGTTCAACCGCTCGAGTCAATAGTTTGTTGATCAAATCAATATTTTTTTTTTGCAAATATCCAGTTTTGAAGAAAAACGAAACCAATCACCTGACCGATTCTCGGTTTTTCCGGTCTGATCATCTGATCCGATCCGGTTTTGAAAACCATTTCGAAAAGGCCTTTGGTAAGAGAAAGTTGAAAATCAAGACTTTGAATGTGGATCATTTGAAAATTCTAAGACTCCCAAGACCCGTTCTTCTCGAAGTCATAGATCTGTATTACAATAAATCTCCCAAGACCCTGAAACCTTACCAATGCCTTCGTAAAACTCTCATTGACCGTCCATCAAATTTTAGCCCTCGAAATATCCATTTTACCTCTCTATCATATAAATATTTAATTTTGAGCCTTTTCATTGGTTGGACCACCTGTATCTCAAATTCCCTCGATTCGAACACATTTGAACCAATCAAATCTTGTCAATTCGTCCAAGAAATTCAGAAACCCAATCCTACAAAATGTCAACTCAAAATTCCTCCATTTGCCCATCCATTGAACAAAAATTCTATTCTAGGCTTTCTCACGCGTTAGATTGCTCGTACCGCAAATTGCCTCAACCTAGACACATTTGAATTGATCAAATCTTATCAATTCATCCAAGACATTCAGAAATTCATTTCTACAAATTTTCAACTCAAAATTCCTTGATCACGCGTTAGATTGCTCGTCCATCGAATGAAGATTCTGTTCCAAACATTTTTATTGATTAGACCACTTGTACCCCTAAATTCCCCTAATTCGAATGCATTTGTACCGATCAAATATTGCCAGTTCATCCAACACATTCAGAAATCTAACCCTACAAAATTTCAACGCAGATTCCTTAGTTTACCCCTCCATCGAATAAAGATTCTATTTTGGGCTTTTTCATAAGTCGAAATGACCATACCTCAAATTCCCTTGATCCAAGCATCATTAGGCCAATCTCACCCCACCGATCCAAATGCCCAAAAACCTTATCCTGTCAAGTTTCATCCAAAAATACCCCTATTTACCCCTTTTCTAATTGATTTGACCAAAATACCCCTAAACTTAAAAATACGAAATTACCCTTTTACCCTAATAATAAACCCAAAATGAGTTATTTTATGATTTTATCAAAAAAAAAAAACTCCATTGTTCACCTTCATCTCCTTCAAGCTCTCAACCGAGCAACCTAGCAGCGGCAACCCTCGCTACCTCCGTTCAACTTGGTCCCCCTCTTTCTCTCATTTTTCTCCCTTATCTCTCTTCCCAAACATAGAATACCCACTGTTCGTCTTCTCTATGTGGAACCAGCAGCAGAGATGCAGAGCACTGTTCACATTCCTCTCGAAGCTCTCGACACAGAACCCAACGGCGGCAACCTTCTCTTCAATTTCGTCTCGTCCTCCTCCCTCTCTCTCATTTTTCTCTCTCTTTCTCTATTTTTCTCCACCATCAACTTCTTCATTTTCTTCTCTTCATTGTAACCACCTTCCCTGTTCTTATGTCCACCACTGCAACAGACCCCCCTTGTTCACTGTCTTCAACCTCGACACAACGGCGACAAAGTGGAGCAGTGGTGAACCATCTCTCCCATCTTCTCTCTCTCTCTTCTTCTTTTTCTTCTTCTCATTCTCTCTCACTCTCTCTCTTTCTAACTAGCCAACACCCCAAATCAACCATCAACATTGAACAGAACACCATCGAACTAGTTCGGTGGTGCGTTTTTTTTTCTCCTCTCATTCTTCCTTCTCCCCGCTCCATTCCATCCTCCCACTTCTGTTGCTGAAACAACACTATAAACAGAGCACCATCATACTAAACATAGAACATCTTCCAACCACCACAAGCTCTCGTTCCTAATTCTTTTCCTTGTTTTCTTCGTTTTTTCACCGTTGCTACAATCTGCAATCTGCAATCTGCAACTATCCCCTTCTATTGGTTCATTTCCGTCGTTGAATCAGAATAATCTCCTCTCATTCCGGTTTGTCCTTCCTTCAAGTTTTCCAAGGATGTCATCCCCTCTATCACTGTCATCTTTCCAAGCTCGAGCACATCATCATTAATGTCAAACAAGTTGCCTCTTGTACATTTGGAAACTACAGCAGCCTGGCTTCTCGTTTAACAACTTCAATATCATTGAAGGCAACGTCCGAAAGCTCTTGACCAATTGCAATCTTCAATGTTCACCTCCTTCGTCTATGCTCGCCGCTGCAACCGATGTAAAGTAGAGTGTCTTCAGTCGTCGAAGTCCCCCTTCTACAGTCCGCTACTTCAATGCAAATGCCATGGTGGCTGTCCCCGATTCGTCATCCTTCTTATTTGGACCAAACATTCAGCTCCAGATAATCGTTCACACGCCTTTGGGGCATTCGGGCCACCACAACACTTTTAGAAGTCAGCGCTATAAAAAATTCTCCAAATCACACTACAAGTCTACAACCATTTGAATGAACTTGCCGTTTCAGCATCGAGACATTAATAGAAGTCAACACACAAAGTGGAAATGCTTTATCGATATCAACCAAAATAGATCTACATTATTTGAAAGTTTTGGATTTTTTTTTTTTTTTTATAAATTCTGCATTATGTAAAATAGTTCTTTAGTCTCATATTCATCATTTCACTCTTTTCCGTGACCTATTAGAATAAGAAAGGTAATATGCAATTTGTTTGTGGATAAATTTCTTAAATTATTTTTATGGTTTAGCTAATTGATTAACCATGCTCTTATTGTTTGAAAATTGATTGACATTACCCCAACTGTTTTTGATAATTAACTAACTCTATTCTTACCATTAACCTCCATCAAAACCCGTGCAAAATTCCTAAACAAGACAACCCTACAACAAGACCGTGAAGACAGTCTTCAGTCTAGCAGAATCCCTCAGGTCTTTTTCCAATCTCGGGCCCCTAACAATCGAACATAGGTGGCCTCCTCCGTTACTGATCAACGATGAAATCAAGAGCTGCCGTTGCAACTTGGATGATCGGTTTCAATTGGAAAGGGGAGACGGAACATAGAGTCGGTTTCAATTGGAAAGAGGAGACGGAGTAGGAGAATAGAGAGAGGAGGAGGAAAGAAGAGGGAGAATGGTCCGGTGATCCTGACACTGGGTGTGAATTACAGGGCAGTGCCGTCGCTGTTGCCCAGAGGAAAAAGAGAGAGAAATCAGCCACCGTACCCACCGCCGTTAAAAAATCTAACATTCTCTGTCGCAGTGGTCCTTTGCGAGGAAGGAAATCAGCCACCGTATCCACTGTTAATATTCCAGCAACATATTCCCTGTTGAAGCTGAATTTCCATTCAAACTTTCCTATTTTGAATTCTTCACTTCTCAAGGCAAAGTTGTCATCAACTGAGCCACCAATAACAGCTAGGGGTGTAAACGGATTGAATTTGAATCGGATAAGGTAATATCTGAATTCAATTAATTAATTATTTTAGATAATTAATAAAAATATAAAATAAATATTTTATTGATATAAAATATATAAATAAATAAATTATTTATATTACTTAATTATTATATATAAATTCGAATTGAATCAGGTCATATCCAAATTCGAATCCGATTAACTATTCAATAAGAATAAGATATCTGAATTCGATCGATTAAATATTCGAATTATCTAAATTATATTCGATTATGTTGAATAAAATCGAATTTTGAAATACCGTTAACACCTTTAACAACAAAACCAGACAAGATCTCCTACAACCGCTAGGAATAGAGAACCCGGATAGCATTGCCACCAGCCTGTCCTCCAACCGCGCCTCCCGAACAACAATCTCAGGACAGATGATCGAAAATAATTCAACAGCTTGACTGGCTCTGCAACTTCCTTCACACCAACACATTGGTAAATTCACCAGAGAACCCGAGTGAATGCCAGGCAGACCGACCATAAGTTTGCTTTCCCCCTCAACTCTAACCATAAAATACATGGACCCAACTAGTTAAGAACCAGGATTTGGACGCCTGTCTGAATTTGTCCCTAGCAAACGAACCCATGATAGTTTTCAGAATTGTTCAATGCCACAGTTTAATAGAGAACTGCGCTGCAACTTCTAGCAGCGGCAATTTAGACATTTTCCATGTCCTCCTATCGCTTCAAGCACGCTGTCGCTCAGAGTTAGGGAAACAAGCTTAAGCCTTGAAAGGTTAGGCAAGGTTGAAACGATCAAAAAAACCCTAATAGCGTTGATTAGGGGACACTTGGACACAGAGAGACACTCAATCTTGGAAGAATATCTTGCAAAAGCTTCAAGGGACGTGTCTCCGGCAAGTGGGCATGAGTCTATATATAGACAGACAAGATATACTGGGGCAGTTCTTAGCAATGGCGAGGAGACATCCATCATCGACAATTGGCAAGTTGACAAGATCGAGCTTCTCGAGTGAATTGCAACCTATCGCAATAGATTCAATTCCCTTGTTTCCAACCTTGGTGCAGTTCCAGAATGACAGTATTTTCAGGCCCGGGCAAGCCTGAGCGATGATTCCGATGTCGATATCAGTGATCCCTTGAGTACTAGGAGAGCTTCCATCATCGCAAAGCTCACGTGGCGCTGAGAGAACTCGGTAAGATCAAAGACGAAGGTTTAAGGTTTCGAAACTTTGGTTACAACGGAATTACAGAGAGAAGAAGAAGAAGAGGGAAGGAGAGAGAGACCAGAGGCGGAGGGGGGAGGTCTGAGAATGGAGAAAGAGAGTGGGGGCTCAGGGAATGAGGGTGATATTGGGTTTTGAAAAAAACTTTATATGTCACGTGGGGTCACACATGATGGAGTTAGAGGTAAAATTAGTCCATTGTCAAACACAATAGCATTAGATAATAGTCAAACAGTAAAGATATAATTAATCAATTTCACAAACAGTAAGGTTAGTTTAAAACATTTACCTTTTGTTTGTTTTCTTTTCTTATTATTATGTTTTTCTTTTCGTTTTTATGATGCATCGTGTTAAAAGGCTATTAGGGTTAAACTCCATGATTGATTTGTTGCTTCATCTCCCCTGCTTAATGCCAAACTATTAGAATAAATTGTAGCATAATTAGTCTCTAGTATGCTATTCTTGTTAGATTTAGACACAATGGATGTGGTTTGGTTATTAGATTGCAATTTTTTTTACCGAATATCCCCTATTTTGATTGTTTATTTTTTTTTTTCATTTTTAAGATAATGCTGTTACGTTGTAAGATTTATTAGTACTTATTAGATGTTGTCTAATCTTCCTCCTATGCCATTAAATAATGTTTACTTTGTTATCAGGGTATGAGATAGTTCCCATTAGCTTGCTTCTCATTTTAGATCATTAGGCTGCATTTGTTTCTACTGTAAATGTACATTTACACCAATGAGTTGAGAAACGATGGTTCCGTGAGAGTGTAAAATATAGACCGACCATTGCGCCCATCTACACTCGTCTTGTTTGGTTAGAGGTTACCCTATTTTCTGAAGAGATTTATCAGAGAGGGAGATGAAACCCAACAACTATTGGAGATCTTCTCCTCCATCGGTGTTCTCCAACAGCTTAAATTAATTTATTACCTAGCCATTGGAGATCTCCTTCTCCTCGATAGGTTACCCTATAGCCACATCCGCAGAAACCCACCGGTGGAGGGAGCTATTTTCTGGTTCCTGTCGTTCTCCTTCTCCTCGTCGGTGTCTTCAAGCAACAATTAAGCATAAAAGGCTAGCATAGTCAGTTTTTAATAACCAATAAGTCATCAATCAATCAATAAATAGCTAGGTACACACAATCTTCTATATATGTTTTACTATACCTTGGCATCCTGGTGGCAGATAATGGTTGCCATCGTAGCCATTCTTGCAATGGCACAGATATCCGCTGCCGCTAGTGGAGTTAGTGCATTCAGTGTTGTTTCCACAGGCATAGTTCACTTGCAGGCTTGGATCTCTGCAGGTTTGGTTCCCAATTGCCCACTCCAGCACCATAGGAGTTCCCGTCTGGTTCCCAAACTTGTATGGCACTCTCCCATGAAACTGAACCATTCATCCTCAACCAAGAAGGCGTAGCTGCAATTGGAGTCACCAGAGCTGTTGCTTTGGAGTTTTACTTGAAACGTATCAAGACCCTGAGGAATGGACGTCTGGCAACATCCGATGACGGAGCAAGATCCGTTGATCACATTGACGATACTGCTACACACAGAGCTGCACCCGCTCTGGAAACCGTTAGGGTTTACATAGTCGGACAGAGGAGTGTCATTTAGCAGTGGCGAGAGAGGGAGATAGCGAGAGAAGGAAGGCGGAGGTGGGTTCAGATCTGCCACTGCAATTGTAGCGGCGGTGGCGGAAAGAGAAAAAGAAGGGAGGAAGGAGAAGAAGAGAGAAGGAGAAGAGAGAGCTTGGTGTAATTACATGATGTAATTAGTTGGTAAAAGATTTTCGGTGTAAAATTACACGTCTACCAAATGCAGTCTTAGATAAAATTTCCCATGCTAGTATTTTAAGTTAGGTCATTCCAGTCATTTTGTTTTTTCATACTATATGTCAATAAATAAATCCCTTTCAATCTCATGTTTATAATTTTTTTTTCCTTTTAGGTTATGCAACAATTTTTCTTCCTCTTATGCAATTAAGTAATTCTTCTTTTACGTCCTTTAGTAACTCTTATCCGCATCTTTGGTAATTTTAGTATTTCTCATCCTTTTGCATCTCTTAGTAGCTTTTGTTAGTTTATGCTATGTTTGGCTCACTGCTTTGGGCCTCATTCTCTTAATTCTTTCTCATTTTAGGTAAGAATAGGGAAGAATGAATAGTATTAGAGAGTTTGGTTACAAATTCTTGCCAAGGGCCACATTCTTTTTAGAATGAAAAATCAGTCCCCATAGCACAAAAATTGACTAGCCTGTGGCATGAAAAATAATTATGCCCCATCTTGCTCATTTCATTCTTTGAGGAAACTCTACCTATAAAACTGTTGCAATAGATTTTTACTTTTATGAAAGCACTTTTACAAAAGTACATTTACATGAAAACACTCTATGAAAGCACTTTTACGAAAGTATTTTTATAAGCACTTTTACGAAAGTATTTTTATAAGCACTTTTATGAAAGTACTTTTATGAAAGCACTTTTACGAAATCACTTTTGCAGAAGTATTTTTATGAAAGCACTTTTACGGAAGTACTTTTATAAAAGTACTTTTACGGAAACACATTTATGAAAGCACTTTTATAGAAACACTTTTATAAAAGTACATTACTAAAGCACTTTTATGAAAGTACTTTCATAAGAGCACTTTTACGAAAGTACTTTTATAAAAGCACTTACAAAAGTACTTTTATAAAAGCACTTACAAAAGTACTTTTATAAAAGCACTTTTATAGAAGCATTTTTACGAAAGCACTTTTACAAAAGTACTTTTATGAACACTTTTATGAAAGTACAAAAGCACTTTTATAAAATCACTTCAACAAAAGCATTTTTATGAAAGTACTTCATAAAAACACTTTTACGAAAGTACTTTTACAAAACGTTTATTCCAATTGGTAAACATTGACTATTGGAGACCTAGGCTGGTGGTTTGTGAATACCGACAATTTTTTTTTTTGAAGAATGAAAATGACGCAGTGTGACGCACTCGACCGGGCGAACAAGCACCAGACGATCGAGTCGGCTTCGGTCTTGAAGCCTCACGAAAGAAAGAACTAAGCGTAGCCTTAGTAGAGAGAGAAAAAGGTGATAAGAAATTCTTGTGTGTATCATTGAGCTTAGAAACTGAAGTATTTATAATACATATGGGTAGACTTGTAGATTAAAATAACTAGGTAATTTAGGCTTGTAAAACAAATAGGAACTTGACTTCTAAAACATCTTCGAATTCTTCTTCAGTATGCTTTTGACGTCCACCATTCGATAGCCACCATCATCCGATGCATGTTGGATGTCATAAGGAGTCCTCTCTAGACGTGAGTTGTCGCCATTATCCTATGCATGTTGGATGACATAAGGTCTCTCTAGACGTGAGTTGTCGCTGGTTGGTTCGGTGGGTCTTGAGCTGACCCTCCATCATTCTCCCCCACTTGGAAAGAACTCGACCTCGAGTCATGATCGGGGTATGCAAGTGTCGCTTCTAGTAAATAACGATGAAAATCAACAACATTAAATGTTTTGGAAATACCCATGTGATTTGGCAAGTCCACTACGTAAGCATTGTCATTGATATTCTTAATAATCTTGTATGGACCGTACTTCCGAGGCTGTAGATTGCTATGCTTTCCAACGGGTATGCATTCCTTCCTTAAGAACACCATGACTTCATCATTGACATCAAACACCTGGTACTTGCGATGCCTGTAAGCTGCGAGTTTAAACTTTGCATTGGTCCTTTGAAGTTTCTGCTGTACTTTTTCCTGTGCTGACTGAATCTGTTCTACCAACTGCTCTGCTGAAGTACTAAGGCCTGGTACCCTGGGTAGCTTCACCAAGTCCAACGCATGGTTAGGGACTTCATATAAACAATAGAAAATGGGGATCAACCTGTAGAGCTATGAACTGCATTGTTGTAGGCAAACTCTGCTTGAGCAATGGCAAAGTCCCACTGCTTTGGCCTCTCTCTACAAATACTGCGGATCAGGTTACCCAGAGTTCGATTTACCACTTCTGTCTGCCCATTAGTCTGCGGATGAGCTGTACTACTGAAATTTAATGACGAGTCAAATAGCCTTCACAAGGTTATCCAGAAGTGACTTAGGAACCTCGTATCTTGGTCCGACGTAATGGTCTTAGGTATCCCATGTAAACGGACAATTTCCCTGAAGAATAGTTTGGCTGCTGCTGTTGCATCCGCGGTCTTCTTGCATGGGAGGAAATGGGCCATCTTGGAAAATTGGTCAACAACCACAAAGACGGAATCCATATTTCGTGGAGTCTTCGGCAAGCCCAACACGAAATCCATAGACAAGTCTTCCCAAATAGCAGTAGGAACTGGTAAAGGCATGTAAAGACCAATATTCTGGGCCTGTCCCTTAGTTGTCTGACATATATAGCACCTACTCACGATAGTGGTCACATCTCAATCGTCTTATCCCTCCCGAGGTGTCCTGCTAAGCCGCCACCATGCAAATCCCTGATGATTTTCTCGCGAAGGGAGATGCAAGGAATGCATAGTGCAAGGAATGCATAGTTGGTCCCCTTCATAAGAAATCCATCATGTACGTAGAAATCACCCACTGACTGCCGATTCATGCACTTTTCCCAAACCTGCTTGAAGTCTTCATCTTGGGCGTACAAATCTTTCAAATATTCAAAACCCACAATTTCGATACTGAGAGTCTTAATTAGGGCCACACGTCTGCTCAAAGCATCGACCACTATGTTCTGTTGTCCAGCCTTATACACAATTTTGTATGGGAATTTATCAATAAAGGCAAACCACCTAGCATGCAGATCACTCCTCAACTATTTTTGCTTACTTATAATGAAACCCAAGAACAATAAACTATCGCTCATAAAAGTACACTTCTTTAAATTAGCATATAGTTTGTTTCCCCTTAACGCACTCAATACCCCTCGGATATGTCATATGTGTTCATCAACATACTTGCTATAAATCAAGATATCATCAAAATATACTACAACAAATTTACCAATGAAAGGGCGTAGTACCTAATTCATTAGTCTTATGAAAGTGCTTGGTGTGTTAGTTAGTCCAAAAGGCATGACTAACCACTCAAACAATCCATCTCTTGTCTTGAAAGCGGTCTTCCATTTGTCTTCGGGACGAATTCTGATATTGATGATAACCACTCCTGAGATCGATCTTGGAAAAGACCACAGCTCCATCAAGTTGATCAAGCATGTCATCCAGCTTAGGAATGGAAAACTTGTAGCCAATAGTGATCTTATTGATTGCTCTGCTGTCAACACACATCCTCCAACTCCCATCTTTCTTCAGTGTTAATAATGCTGGTACCGCACAAGGACTCATGCTAACTTGGATGTGCCCCTTTTTCAACAATTCCTCTACCTTCTCCCGTAAAATCTCATTCTCTTTAGGACTCATTCTGTAGTGTGGCAGATTAGGTAGGCTAGCACCAGGAACAAAATCAATGTGGTGCTGAATGTCTCGCATGGGTGGAAGCTCATTGGGTAACTCGTCACGAACTACATCATGAAACTCGTCGAGCAATCCTTGCACTTCCATTGGAATTCTGTTCTCCCCTAGTGGTTCACTCATACTCTCTCCTAAGTGGACCTCGCGGGTATCTTTACACTCCCTTACAAACTCAGAGTAGTGATGTGTTATGGTAAGAAAATTCCTCTCCTCTACCTTTGAAGCCTTGGTTTGGTTCTTTTCTGCCATAGGTAATAGTGTATAGCGCACACCCTCTTTCTCGAGTTGGTATGTGTTCTTCCTACCCAGGTGTTTGGCATCTGCATCAAACTGCCACGACCTACCAAGCAAAATATGGCAAGCATCCATATCCACAATATCACAATAAATCTCATCAGTATACTTACCAATAGAGAATGGAACCTTGCAGCGTTCCTCCACACGTACGCCCCCGACTTCCTTGATCCAACCAATCGTGTAAGGGTTCGGGTGTTTCTCAGAAATTAGTTGTAGTTTCTGTACCACATCCCTGCCAATAATATTCTCCTGACTGGCGCTATCAATAATCAATTCAAACAACTGACCTTGTACCGTACACCTAGTGCGAAACAGCCGGTGTCGTTGTGTGGCATCTTTACTTCTTTGAGATAGCATTAGCTTCCTCACAACACACGTGTACTCTTCATGCTCATAAGTACCTTCTTCGTCCTCTCCATCGGGTCCACAATATACTTCATCGTCACCAACTTCTTCCTCATCCCTCTCCACCATGTTAACTGCCTTTCTTCTGGGACAGTCACTAGACCTATGCCCAACTTCATTGCACTTGAAGCACTTAAAAGGAGCAGGTTTTGCATAGGGATTAATGGTTTTAGGAGGGTTTGAAGTATTACCTCGAGTGTTTCCTCCCGTGGCGACCTTACTGATGTTAGCTACATTCGGCGGATGGGAGGGTTGTACCCATTGAGTTGGCTTGCCCTTGTCAACCGCTGCGGGCCTATTGTCGTTCCCGCTATACCGTCGATAATTATCGGCTCGGGTCCTCTCTTGGAACATTAACTCAACCTTCAAAGCTAAGTTCCTAGCTTCCTGCACACTCAGAACCATCTGGACTCCAATCTTGTCTCAGATTGTAGGTTTCAAACCGCTCAAATAACGGGCTGCCTGTTGATTGTCGCTTTCCGACAACTGGTTCCTTTCAGCCAATCTCAGAAATTCTGAGGTGTACTCGTTCACGCTTCTTGTTCCCTGTGCACACCGTTGGTACGACTCAAACATATATTGCTCATAATCAGGAGGCAAAAACCTACCTCTTATTAATTGTTTCATGGGTCTCCACGTTCGAACTGGACCTCTTCCTTCTCTGATCCGAGTCTCCCTCATTCGTTCCCACCAGACAGATGCTATTCCCTTCAATCGAAAAGCTACTAATTTCACCCTTCTTTCTTCCAGGATTTCCATGTACTCGAAGAAATGGTCAACCTCGGTGATTCAATCTAGAAGGCCCTCTATATCTAGATCTCCACTAAAAGTAGGGATATCCACCTTGAGTTTTAAACTCATCATCATTCCAACGGTGATTAAAATTGCCATGATAATTCCTATCGGTCCTGCCATCACCGGGAAGAACTGGAGCAATGCCGAATTCTAGCTCGTCGTCGCTATCATCATCAATAATAGGGTTCCTGGGTATAGGATCAATGATTGGCCTATCGTGGTCGTCTCCCCCAGCTTGGTGCAATGCGTTACCCCTATTCCTTGGGACATCCTCCCACAACAAAGTCCGTAGTTGTCCAGCAATCTCTACCAACTGTTGCTCAATGTTATGAGTGGTTGTTCGTTGCTCTTCGATTGCTCTCCAAACAGCTTGTAACCCCTGATCTCCATCATGGGGTTGGTTGCGACTGCTACTGTCCTGGTTGGCCATCTGATTGGGCGAACTCCCGCTCTGATACCACCTGACACAACGTGACGCACTCGACCGGGTGAACAAGCACCGGACGATCGAGTCGGCTTCGGTCTTGAAGCCTCACAAAAGAAAGAACTAAGCATAGCCTTAGTAGAGAGAGAAAAATGTGATAAGAAATTCTTGTGTGTATCATTGAGCTCAGAAACTGAAGTATTTATAATACATACGGGTAGACTTGTAGACTAAAATAACTAGGAACTTGACTTCTAAAACAACTAGGAACTTGACTTCTAAAACATCTTCGAATTCTTCTTCAGTATGCTTTTGACGTCCACCGTTCGATAGCCACCATCATCCGATGCATGTTGGATGTCATAAGGAGTCCTCTCTAGACATGAGCTGTCGCCATTATCCTATGCATGTTGGATGACATAAGGTCTCTCTAGACGTGAGCTGTCGCCGGTTGGTTCGGTGGGTCTTGAGCTGGCCCTCCATCAGAAAATGAGCAACATAGGACACTTATTAGTCTAAAAATAATTCATTTTTAGGAAAAAAGTGTTTGGTTCATAGCAATATTTTCTCATTCTACCTATTTTTACCCATTCTTTTCCATTTTAGAATTTCATCTTGGGTAAGAATGATAAAGAATGAAAATTGAACCAAACATCGCCTAATGCATTAGCTATGGGATTCTTCATGTGGACCCCACCTATTGAAAATGGGAGAGGGGTGCCTAATCCCTTCCCTCTCCCATCCAAGTCCTACTCAGATCGGTTGGACCATTACCTTAGGTTTGGAGTCATTGGTTGGGCCAAATTGGTTTTATGTATAAATAACTCGGGAGGCCCACAACTCCCAATTTACATTAATGATGGGTGGCGACTCTAAATCAGCTCAAGTGAGCCGTTTTCTGACATTCACAGATCGGCGACTCCGCTAGGGAGTTCTTGGACTATAGGTTGGTCCCACATGGGGGTGCCCAATTTTTTTTCTTCTTTTATTGAAAATAAGTTTGTTTTTCTTGTTTCAAGTTTAGATTATTGCATGTGATTCTTTTTGTTTTCTTTTATTGATAACAAGTGTGTTTCTCTTGTCCCATGTTTGGCATACAAGTTTTTTTTTATTTTTCTTTCACATTCAATTTTCTTGCATCAATTGAATGAATTCTCTCTCTCTTTCATTCTCAAGTTTGGATCTACATGATTTTGGATTAGAAAATTTACTTTGCATATTCATTTTACTCTCTTGAAGTAAGAAATTTGCTTTAGAGAATAAGCCTCTTTCATGCTCTCATGTCAATTATGTTTGGATAATGGAAGTACATATTTTATTGAGAGACAAAAGTCAAATTGTACGTGGGAAGTGTGTGGAATTGTCAACAAATTGAATGTTCCCTATCCCTATCCCCTAATCCTTAATTCAACTCAAGTGTGGAAAAGAGAGAATAGGTATGAAGATGAGAGTAAGTTTTGGGAGATGAGAATGCTAAAACAAGAAGGGGAAGGGCAATTTTTTCCTACATGTGATGAATGCACAAGTTGTTTGAGGAATTTTGGTAGCATATGCACACACTCTAATTCAATGGGTTGTCAATGGATCATTTAACATGAGGAACAAAGTCTTTACTTGGACAAGCATGGATTTCTTTCCTTAGTGTTCATGGCTTATGTTTGAGACTCTGAAGAGGCAAGTGTGTCACTCTTTTGATCATCTTATTTATTTCTTTTGTTTTTTACCCTCATGGATTATCAACAAGATTTAATCTTAATTTAGAGTTGGTTTTGGCATGGATTTGGATAGGATTTGAATATGACATTTTCTTTGAAAGCATGTCACACTAATAAAACATGGGATTTAATGCTTCTTTGATGCTTCTACATGTAAATACCAAGATGAAATGTGTTATTCTTGAAAGTCAATACATGTTGGAAATGATGATTTTGAACCCATGATAGTGCTGAATGTTAGCGGCTATGACAACATGTAATGACATGATGATTTGAGATTGATTTACATGCTAAAATTATTGTCTCCATGAAATTTTAGAACCTATCATGTGAAAGGAAATGATGCTTTGAAACTTGGTTTGCTTGTTGAAATGGACATGTGATTTTTTGTTTGAAATTGTAGAACCTATCATGCTAAATTGCTTTCAATTGTTGATTATGCTGAAATGTGATGGAGGTTAAATCATTAATGTCATTAGGTTGAAATTGTATCATATTGGAGAGCTTGGTCTTTGACAATAGGGTTGAAATGAATAAGATGAATGGTTTAAAACATAAAGGAAATAATGGACAAAGGAGGAGGAAAACAAAGCAAAGATAACAAAAGGCAAAAACAAAAATAAAGAGAATATGGAGGTGCTTTTCACGCGTGCGTCGAGCCAATCCGAGCTAGGGAGGGGCAAGGTGGGGTGGGTGCGGCGTGTACGTTCAAACAGGTGTCTGTTCGAATTTTGAATTTATTTAAAAAAATGTTTTTTCTTTCTTTTTTTCGTGTCTCTTTCTCTTTGTGCCTTTTTGAACAGGTGCACTGTTCTGAAGAGACTCCTGTTTGAAAGGACACCTTTGTGTCCGTTCGGGTCTGAGACCAATCTATAAAAAGGATGTTGGTCAACTTAGTTGATACACATCAATTTTTGACAGTCTTCTTCTCTGTCTTGTCTATGAAATTTGCAGTGAGGTGATGAGTTCTCCTTCTCTCTGCAATTCCCAATTTTCAGATTCTGCAACAACAAACTCCTGCAAGTTCCGATTTAGAAAGCGATTACCAATAAGTTTCATTCTGCCTTCTTTATTAATTTATAACAAGATTAAATCATATATAGTGATTCTACTCAAGCAATAGGATAAATTGACTCCTTTTGACCTTACTTGAATCCTTAATGGGAGTGCATTTCATCTACTTCATTGAATGGAGAGGGTACTAAGCCTGAAATTTGCAGTGAGGTGATGAGTTCTCCTTCTCTCTCTCTGCAATTCCCAATTTCAAGATTCTGTAACAACAAATTCCTGCAAGTTCCGGTTTAGAAAGCGATTACCAATAAGTTTTATTCTGTATTCTTTATTATTTTACAACAAGATTAAATCATATACAGTGATTCTACTCAAGCAATAGGGTAAATTGACTCCTTCTGACCTTACTTGAATCATTAGTGGGAGTGCATTTCATGTACTTCATTGAATGGAGAGGGTACTAAGCCTGAAATTTGCCGTGAGGTGATGAATTCTACTTCTATCAATTTCTTCATCTTTTAAATTTATACCCTAGAACTATTACAAAATAATAATAACAATAATAATTTGCACCCTACAAATTAAGGCTGACTAATAGGCCAATCCAATATTTTAACATGAATCATTGTACACAATGACATGCATAATCCTAACAAAATAGAGCCACTGCATTTGTACTATCTCTACATTACTAACAACTCCACAAATGGGTTCTCTTTCCATCTCCACTGAAATTGCTTTCCTCTGGTTTGGCTTGTAGCTGACAGCTTGGATAAAGAGATAAAGAGCAATTGCACAAGTGAATAAAAAAATAAAAGAAAATAAGCTACTTCCATAGAAAATTCAAAAAGGAAAAATTCAGCAAACTCTCATACTTCATGATTTCAGCTCAGGCAGCCCTCTTTAAGACCCATTTAACCAATTTGTGAACAGGCTGCCTTAATTACCTTTTTTCCCCTTTACCAAGACTTTCAGTCATTGAAAATCAAGAAATAAAGATATCACACAGTCCTATTAACTATGCTTCTCTACATTGCTGGATTGTCTTGAGCTTCAAACTCTAAATCAATCAAGATCGAGGTTGTGCAGGTGTAAACACATCAGAAACGTAATATCTTACCAACTTGTAGTTCTTCCTTCCATTGGTTCACTGCATCAAGCCGTGGACAGATGCAGGGTGATCGATGTAATTATACCCAGCACAGACAGACATCAAAGAACATGTCCACCATCTCTCTGCTGTGAGATCTTGAGCAAGACCACACAGCCAGCCTGCACATGAACAGCGCATCGAGGTAGAGGGCTACCATCAGTGATCGGTTGTTGAAAGAGTCATCGGTGTCCGTCCGGCCGGCAGGCTTCACTGTCATCACACTAGTTTTTGAGCAGCGATAGACACCTACCACGATGCAGTGTTACATGAATCAGCTGCGCGGTCTTGAGCAAGATCTCTCAACAAATTACTCTCCCTCATTATCACATATCAGCAGTAGTGTTCCAAGCCACCACCAACCTCATCATTTCTTGAGAGCCCTGTAAAAACCAACAAAGAGAATACATGAAGTGCTGATGCTCTGAGAAAGAGAGAGAGAGAGAGAGAGAGAGAGGGAGAGTCATGGCTTTATAACATGAAAAAGCAAAATCAGAAAGAGAAAAATAGAAACAGGTAAATTAAGCCAGAAGTATTCATGTTGTATTTATATATAGAAGCAGCAGGTACAATTATAGTAGTGAAGAGAATCACAGCTGGGTTTGTCACCCTTACTCTTTTCTTTTTCAGTTTTGTCATGAGGAGCTTGGGTTGGAATTGGAAATCTAATTTGTTAATTAATTAGGTCATCTCAAGTAGTTAGCTAGAGTCAATTACATACAGCTAGAAACTGACAAAGAAAAGGGCATTGTGGGTCAAGTAATTAATGGTGATGTTGTTGAGGGCCCAAGCCTAAATGAAGGAAAAATCAGAGTGGTTATCAAATTGGAATCCCAAAATTTCTATTTTTATTTGAGCTTTGAATGCTTAGATCATCATTTTGAGGAATGCAGGGCTATCAGTAACCTTCAAAAGACTGTACCTAGCAGTGATGGGGACTGGGTTTTGGAATTTCCATGAGAAGAAGGGTTTCAACACCAAATTAAAAATCAAAGGTGGGTTTGCTAGCTGCTTTAATTCCTTCAGAAACCTCTACACAGGAAAAGCCATATTAGGTTATTCATTAAAAGACAAAGCAATAAGCTTTTCCGTTCTGCCATTTCAGAGATTTCTTTTTTAATTCATTAAAAGAAAAAGCAATATAAGCTTTTCCCTTCTGCCACTTCAGAGATTTTTTAATTGTTAAAAGACAAAGCACTAAGCTTTTCAGTTCTGGTCCTCACATTGAGATAGAACATAAAGCCACTGTCAATGTAAATTTCACATTGGACAGCTTATCTGAAATGTACTTAAAACATACTAAAACTTAAAATGGGCTATAGATTGTGGGCAGCCCAGCCCCGAACCCAGAAACCTCCCAAGCTTAGGTGAAGGCAGGCAGGATTCAAATTCAATCACAGGTCCCGCTACAATCAGATCCAAGCGAAAGTTACGCTGGTAAAAGGCCCTCCAAAACTCGGGTAGGGATTTGCTACCAACGGAATGCTCCCAACACTGTCCCAATATGCGGCTGCATCACGCATATTGGGAACATCCCCCTTTCCATTCATGAGGAGGATGTTTCCAATTTGCGACTGTAATGGCTTGTTGGGATGGTGTTGGAAGCGTTAGATTTGAACTCCCAAAGCTCTTCATAAGTGCAAAAATTGGTGGAATCTACTTCTGGCAAGGCTGTGTGTAACAGGCTATGTCTCAACTCATGAGTGAACAAGTGTTCTATACAGATCTGGTGTGGATTGGTGATGGGTCAATGTTTGGAATCTAGGGGGTGTGACTTGGGCTGGGTTGGGTTGAACATCATGTCAGTGTTGGGACCTCGGCCAACTTGACACGATCCAATCCTTGGGTTAGTGCAAAACCCAACGATTGCATGTTAAAATTAAAGGCTGAGAATTTTGGGTTTAATATAATGATAGTATTTTGAAAGCATCATAGTTTTACCCATGTATACAGATGTTATAGTTAGAATGTTGCCAATTAGGGTTAGGGTTAGAGTTCAACACCACGAATAAGCTACAATGGGATTGGGATCACATCACTTCTCGTAGACTCCTACTAGGAGATTAATTAGGCCAAACATCATTGTGTATGAATGATTGGACAAATTGTTGTCAGACATGCATGGAATGAACACAAACCACTTCCAACATTGGGTCATATCTGGTTGATTGGTTAGACCATCTGGTTGATCATTTGCACACTTAAAAAAAATCAATAAAATGGCAAACAACTCTGGACTATCTTCTATTTGATATCGAAATAAGTTTTTTTAGGGCATCATGTCTTTCCGGCATCCTAGTTGAATCCAAATGATAAATGGGAAAACTTATGATGTTGAAAAGACATGATACCAGGAAGGTTTTGACCAATCACTATCCCCGTGGATTTTGATGAAAACCCATGTGATTAGTTATCACTTTTATGATCTCGGTTCCTTGGTTATAAGTTTTTTTTTTCGGTATCATATCTTTCTGGTATCATAGTTGAGCATATGATAAATATTATGGATTTGTAACAATTTATAATGCACATATTTAAGATTGGTTTGGCCAATTTGACATTTCTAACTTCTAAGCAATCAGACAATCGAGTCTGAATCTGATAACATTGCTTTGAACCATTTGATTTTTTTTTTTTGTATAACTAGTAAATGTGCACGTATGTTGCACATGGTAATTTCAAATAACATTAACAATTTCAATATCCTTATTAGAACCAATTAAAAATGATTAGTAATAAAAGCATGGTGTGCTAGTGTATTTAGATTTTATATTTCATTTTCATTGTTAATAAAAATACTTCTTATTTATCATATTTATTTTTGTTTAATATGATAAATATATATGCACAAATTTTATAGACAAATTTTTGTGTTTTCTATGTTTTTTATTTCTATCTATTTTTTTTGAATTTTTATTATATAATTATGACACCATGTACTAACCTATTTGACTTGAAATAAAAAGCAACTCATTTTTGGGCAACTTTAAATATTTTATTCTATTTACATAATTAATTCTAAAAATAATTCTTGTTTATCACACTTATTTTTGCTTGATATGATAAGTTTCTAATATCTTAGATGTCTTAATTTTCTTTTATAAATTTTATGTATTCTTAATTTTTGTGTTTTAATCTACTTTTTAAATTTTTATTATTTAATTATGGCATCACTAGTTAACTCACTTACCCAAACAATTGGACCATTGTGGTGCAAGTAAAGTAGGTCAGGCTGAATTTAAGCTTAACTTATGCCCAACCCTATATATTTTTTTGGCCATCGACCCAACCCTATGCATTGGACCTAAGGCTTCAAACCAAAGTCAAGCCTAATCTGTTCGGCTTGGGCCCAACCCCCCCAACCTGCATTGAAATTTGATGCACTTGGGTTAGTCTTGGACTTAGGTCTATCAATTAGCCCCATGACAAAATTTGACATAAAGTGTATGTATAATTTTATGTACATGCATGTATGCAAATATGTGTTATGTGTGTCTATGATTATTAGTAAGTATGCACATGGCAATTCTAGATGATGATAATGATAGTAATAATGTATCCAACGTTTTCTATAAAGTTCATGTACTTTTTATATTTTTTGTTTTTTATTGTTAATTGGATGCAAATTACAGAACCAAATCCTATTATGTAAACACCTCACATTGGGCTGCAAAGTTTCAGGTATCATTAACAGGCCTACTTGCATGGATGGGCTCTTCTTTTTATAATGCTTTATCTTCTTAATGTATCTTTTTTTTGTTTGTTTATAAAAAAAATGTAAGGTTTAAAGAGAGGGAATAGAATGAGGTGAAAATAGACCTATTCATGGGCTAGGTAGCCCCAACGGCCCGGCCCGACTTGACCTGTTATTTTCCAAGCTTGGACAAAACTTCAGGCTCCCAAGCTCGGGCTCGAGCTTGGGCTTTCTCAAATAAGCCCGGCTCGGCCCGAGCCTGGCCCAATACTATTACATATAATAAAAAATCATTTATGTTATATATAATATATATTTATTTCTTAAATTATTAATAAATATTAATTTATTATTAGGAAATACAAATTAGTTTATTAATTTATTAAATTATTACTAAATTAATATAATATTAGTTTATAAAAGTACACTAAAAATAAGACATTTTGTGTACAAGTTGGGCTTCAGGCTCAAGCTCGGGCTATCTAGGCCCGATGGTCGAGCCAGGCTCAGGCCTGTACATTTTCTGTTGATAAGGAGGCAAAGCCTGGCCTGGCCTGGCCCATAAATAGGTTAAGGTGAAAAGTAGTAATTCAAATTACATTTTGAACCTCATAATTAAATAGGGATTAAATTCAAAAAATGGGCATTTTTGTCAAAGGAAAGTTCCACAATCTTATTCATGTTTCTACTAGTAGTGTAAATATAGAATTATAGATATGTTCATTTTTTTCTATAATTTTTTATTTTTATGTGTGTAAAAGTAACTTTTTGTTTAATATGATAAATATATGATATTATACATGTGCCCAAATGTTTTATTTTTTGTAAAATTCATGTATTTTTTGTTTTTATGTTTTTATATTTAATTAATTTTTATTTTTAGTTATGGCAATAAACATTGACACATTTGACTCAAAGTTGAACTATTGATAGATGTGGCCTTATTTGATTATGATACTACATTAGGTTTTAGACTGAACTATCATTGATATGCCAATTGCCAACTAGTGAGATCCATCAAGAGTCAAATATATAGGTATGTTGGGGAAGTTTGGGAAATTACTTGAGTGAGTGATCATGGTGATAGGATCAGCCCATTTGTCAGACAAAGTGAATATCAAGGTTTGCACTTTGATGGAAACCTAAATTGTCGATAGTGGATTTCAACTGTATTTGAAATATGATTTGCAAAATGTATTTATATGTTATATTACTATTTTATGAAAATGGTTTACAAAAGGTTTTAATCCTACGATCCATCTAAGAAAATGAGTGTGATATTGCATTTTGCAGTTAGGAAGGGGGTCATTTTCTATAGGTAGTGTTTTTATGATTATGGATTAAGAGGTTAAGTGTAAGAGACCATTATCCTTAGGTCTTCATAGGATAGTTGAATGCAATGATCATTTATATGTAAATGTTGGGTCCAAACTAAGTCCAAGATGATTGGGTCAGGGGTTCATTGCTCCTAAGTAATGAATTTGGTCTAACATCTTTTAGAGGTAGGACTAAACCCTTATGGACTTATGTGAAACCTTTGTAGATCCCACACCATACAATATTCAATCCCAAAGTGGCCATGCAACACCTTGGGATGTGAACCATTAAGTTGTCATGTGATTTGGGTCGAAAATGGGTATAGATTTGGGTATTGAGCACCCATTCTCTTAAGAAGATAATGATTATTAATTAAAGATAAAGTCCTTATCCAAATTTAATTTGGACCAGCTCCTAGTTAGATTAGGAGAGTGCTCTATATAAGGGGCTAAGAGGGGAGGGGTCAATTCACCAGTTTTCTCCAATCTCTTGCTCTCTTCTCTTCTCCTTTGCCCCCCCAGAAACTCTAATTTGACCTAGTTGTGATAGGGCCTGATTTCCATTAATTCTCTATTGTGCTTTTACAAGAAAAACATCAGAGAATATTAGGTTCACACACACACACACACACACACACACAACTCCATCTTTAGTTGGAGTCCAATTTTGAGACTGATATTGGGCATGAACTACCACTTTGGGAGCTGCACACTGTGGTTTCCATATAAGGTATAATCGGTTTTAATTTGGGTTCAAAATTTGGTCCAATTTAGTGTAAGATCGATCCCAAAATTTTAGATTTCAAAATCACCAGGAAACCTTTTCCCGGGTTGGGTTAGAAAAATTCTAAAAATTCAGCCAACTAGTAAACCTACTTTGGCCATATGAAATCTGATTTCTAACCCTTCTACATCTAGATCCTATGTCAGATGATGATGACCTTCCTTTCTAAATCGTTCCTGCATAACCAATGCAGAATTATGTCTACTCTCATACTTGGGCTTCCTCCTAACATCATTAGATAGAAGAGATGCAATAACTTCTTTCAACTTCATTGTATCTTTCCTCTACAACAATGTTGTCACTAATTTTTCACATGAATTAGGAAGTAACTTAAGAAACAAAAGAGCCTTGTCTTCTTCCTCCACCTTGACATCAACTTTCCCTAGTTGATTCAAGATATTGTTGAATGTTGTTTAGGTGTTCCAAGAGATTCTCACTCTCTTTCATCTTTGGCCCATACAACTACCATTTCTTAGTGCTTGTATTCTCTCTCTTATTTAATTTTGTAAACTTTTAAATGTCAAATTTAATTTCCCTCTTTCTCCAAATTTAAATTATATGACTCTTAATTAATTATCACATTTAACTACACGCCATAAGGTGAATTAAATAGTACATTTAAGGCAATTTCAAATTGAATTTTAATTTGACATGCCACTAAATTTGCGTATAAAAATCACAAATAAGTGACCAAAGGGATTCAAACCCTAGTCATTTGTTTTCAACAACTACAAGCCCACCACCACGTCAAACCCCCAATGCTTGATATTTTAATATGTATTATTATTTTTAATTAAACACTCTTTTTATATTATAATATATTTAAAATATATAATTATCTTCTTCTATAACATGTATTTTTTATTTTAGTTTCATTTTTTTATAAGACGCCTATCTTGAAAAACTATCCAAAATAAAAAAAAATATCACTCCAATTGGACATCCGAGTGAAAAGTTATGGTCTCTAGAAGTCTGCATTAATGTGTTAAAAATTTCAAAACACCGAGTGGTTTTTTAAAATAGGGACCGGTTCATCGGCTTTCTAGTTTGATTAGTCGAGTTGGTAGTTTTGGCCATTTTTTTACCCAATCTGATTCGGGGGGGGGTATGATTGAACCAACCAAAAGCTTTGAGTCATGGTTCAATCGGTCTAACTAGTCAATCCATTCCTATTTTCTAAACAATGATAAATATTAATACAAATTATATTGATTCTTTAAAATCTATGGTATGTGTGTATGTATGCATACATTGTATAAATCATTGAAATATGGTTTTTTATGTTTAAATAACTTGTTTATAGTCATATAAAACTCATATTTATTATTATTAATATTATTTCTAATGATGTGCGATCTAGCATCTCCCTGATGAATGGCAACTCAGATGCCGAGCCGGCTAGTTCGTTGGGTCAGCCTACAAAAAGACAGTGTCAGAGTGTCTGCTTTACCTGGGTGGGCACTCCGTTGCTTAAGTCAGCAAATTGGAGATTTTGGAGAGAGCTAGTGCAATGTGAGAGTTGAATTGCACATACCATCTCTTAGGGGAGGAGATGCCTTTATATAGGTTTAAGAAACCGGAAGCTTGTTGAAACGCATCCAAGATTACTGGGAAACCGTGTCCACCATGTTCGGAGGAGAGGGATAGAATCCATTCAATCAACTTTGAAGCGGACGATACGGAAAGATGGGTGTAACGAGCGTTGTGATCCCAAAGAAGTCGGGAACAATAATCTTGCTTAAGGAAGAGGTCGACGAGCACATCTTGCAGGTCGCCACCTGGACCTCAGCCAGGTCGACAAGTCCTCGAGGAGGCCGCTACCCACACCGAGTTCACTTCGACCAACTGACGAGGTACCACAAGTTGGCAAGTCCTTGAGGAGGCCGTTCCTTACGCCGAGGTCCCTTGGACCGGAAACGACGAGGTACTATACGTCGGCTCTGGATGAGGTGCTGCTAACCGCCTTGCCGAGGTGCCCAAGCTGTGTATGAGGTGCTTTGACTGATTCCGGGGTGTGTCCCCTTGATTGGGCGACATATGCATCTATCTACGTGGCGCTGAGGTGTTAAGTGGCGAAGGCGGATGTCACATGTCACTAGGTCAACGGAGGGCCAAATCTGCCCTCATCAGTTTCTTAAAGATTTATATGAGTTTCTTAGTGTATCCATGCATATCTTAATTTTTTATCCGTATCCAAAGTGTATCTCAATATGTCTCTTAAACTTGCCTCTCTGATACACATTGTGTTTCCGATACTTTAAACCTTGATGTAACCTCTAAAGTTACTAATTAAATCAAACCTGCAATCTATAATATATTACCACTTTTAATCTATAATTTGTAAGGTAAGTTAAACCTGTAATCTGTAAATTAAATATGTAATCAACCTATTATCTGTAATTGATCTATCAAAAAAAAAATCTATAATATGTAAGAAAGATCAATATCTTCCATTTTATAAATTAAACCTATAATATGTATTCTCTAGTGTAAATATTCTTAAGTTTTGGGTTTATGGCCCTTTTCCATTGTTGATTAAACCTATAAGCTGTATTAAGTTTTGGGCTCTTGGTCCTCTCTTTGCTGTAACCTGTAAACCTGTAACTTAAACATATAACACTTTAAAGGGTAGTTTTGGAGTTGTTGTCCATCACTTATTTTCTGTAAGCATGTAACAAATTAATGAAATAAAACCAAAGAAAACATTAGAGGATTCCAACATTGACACTTACATGTCCAAAAAGTTTCTAGAGTTCAAAAGAAAAAAAACATTGGAGGGTTCCAACGTTGACCCCATAACTGTTCAAAAAGTTCGTAGAGTAAACAAAAAAGAACATTAGGTTATGTTTGGAAACGATGCAAATAAGTGTAAATGCAAATATGTAGAATATAAAACGGTTCATATAAATTGCAAAGTTGGGTTAGTTTTGCATTGACAAAATTAATAGTGGGAGGTTGAAGGAGTTGATGTAGACATTTCTTCAACAAAATAATTCACTTAAGGTAAAACAATACATATAATATATATTATGAAAAGCTAAAAATAAAACAATGCACCTAATGCCATGTCAAAACTAAGAAGGAAAGCCAAATTAATTCATAGGTCAAAGACTGAAAGCTAAATTGATTTACCATAGTCCACAGAGTAGATTAGAAGCACTGCTCTAGTCTTCACTCTTCATCCAAGTAAGGACCCAATTAAATCATAGTAGATGAACCACCGAGGAGTAGGGTATGACCCGAAATGCAAAATAAATAAATAAATAAAATTAATCATCTATAAACAATATTAGAAAAATAGAAACTCCAATATGTGCATTCGACTAAACTAAGCACAATAAAAAAGGATTAATATGTGTACAATGTAGTCTAGGGGTGAGCATTTGGTTTATTCAGTTAAAAACAGAACTGAATAAACCGAATTTTATTAATATTATACTAATACATATTATATGTTATATATATTATTATATTTATGTATACTATAATATATGTATATGTTAATGTATTTTATATAATATATATTATATACATATTATAATATATTATGTTTTATATATTAAAAATATATTATATTATGTATATAAAAATGGTTAATTTGGTTTTTTCGATTAACCGAATTTCCAATCCTGAAAACTGAAACCGAAACCAATTTTTTTTAAAACCGAATTAACTGAACAAAAAAAAACCGAAAACCGAACCAAACAAACCAAAACCAAAATTTCAGTTCGGTTTTTCGGTTTTAAGCGAACAATGCTCACCCCTACTGCAGTCTGCACACAACAGTAGCAAATTAATCAAAGTACAATTTCTAGTATTTTCTGCATTTTTTGTAATTTTCTGGTTTTTTTATTCATAATTTATGCATTTTTTGGTATGTTTTTTTTTTGCATTTTTATGCATTTTTATGCAAAAGTTATGCATTTTTGCACTTTCTACTATTTTTTGCAATTTCTGGTATTTTTTTGCATTTTTTGTAGTTTTCTGTTATTTTTCTATATTTTTTCTGAATTCCCTACAACTTTTCTACATAATTGTTTCATTTTTCATGCATTTCTACAATTTTCTAGTATTGTCTGCATTTTTCTAATTTTTTCTACAAAAGTTTTGCAATTTGTAGTACTTTTCTATATTTTTTGCATTTTCTACAAAGTCTTTGGTATTTTTCTACATAATTTTTGCATTTTTGGGTATACAGGGCAACTCAACCCGTTTTTGTCACGTGGTAGCCTTAGTAGAGATTATTCTCTCAAAAATGTTATTTTCGGGTATACGACCTGACCCATTTATAGCATGTGGTAGACTTGAGAGTTTGTTCTCTCAAAAGTTTTTTTTTTTTTTTTATGGGTTGACCCGACCCGTTTCTGTATTTATAGGTGAGGGTAAATGGGTTAGTACTTAGTATGGGTGAGGGTGGGTAAGGGCCAATATGAGTGGGTCAAGTGGGTCAATATGGGTGGGTTAGGGTGACCCAAGATTAGGATGGGTTATGACCCTTTAAGAAGCATTGATGATGGGTCATGGTGGGTTGATGGATCAATATGGATGGATTGATATTCAACCCTTACCCAATAGAACCCAACCCACCCATTTGTCACCCCTTTTGCTGATCTAGGTTTGCCGGTTATTTAGATTTTATAACATCGCTTTTGGGATTTGGGAAATGGGAGTTTGGGTTCGGTTAATGGGTTTACGTTTGTAACCTGTTAACTGTTTAAAACTTAATTGTTAATTTATGTATTTTGTTAATTTGGTTTATAATATTTATTATAAAATTATAATATTATTTAAATATACATAATATATATAATTATATATTTATATAAATATATTATATCAGATTATCAGGTTTTCATTTTTATCCCCATCCACGACCCTATTCGCCCTCGCCAAAACACCACATCCGACCCGACCAGGTCGAGGAGTCTAAGTACCCAATGGAGACGGGAAAATTGCCATCCCTAATTAATCCAATAGTTGAAAAGATGACACAACCCTGCATTTCTGATGCGACTGAGCGACCTACACCACATGTCTCACCTAAAGGACAGTTATAATAATTTACAACACCTTGAAGGGCAACCTAGTAATTTTATCGGATGACGTGGGCGTAGCGTGTGCAATATCGCCCGATTGTTACACATTGGTTAAGTTGGCCAGGCCATTAATGCCAACAGGAGCTAATGGTCAGCCACAAGTGCCATGATGTGACACTTGTTCATAGACTTGGGCTTCGGATCGGGCTTGAGTTTCGAGCCAGGCCTATTTAAATTTTAGCGAAAGACAAACCTGAGCCTGGCCCATGAACAGGTCCAAACTATTACAGGCGGAGAAATGGACCAACTTAGGGAGCAGCTATAAGATCCACTACTCTTAGTACAGCTAATGGGAAAGCATCCTGAAGGTACAACTCTCTAAACACTCCTTTCTTACTCCCTTGCTTTCTAGTCACCTTGGCTCACCTTTCGCCTCAACTCACACACCAAGCTCCCCAGTTCATCCTTACTCCCAAATCTATTAATTTGATCATCGAAATCTCCACCCCTAGGACACCACTTCAGGGTCTGACATTTATTTGTAACTATAGATGACCTCCTCATCATCATGATCAACGGTGGCTATCTAAGGAGAAGCCATCCCATTTATGGACTTTGTTTTTCATATGGGATTTCTAATCCTTTCTTAACTCAATAAAATAAAAGGTTACAACAGGGTTGGGATCTTCTTAATTTTCCAAATTATTTTGACCCATTAATCGTTGACCTATGTGGACAATTAGGGTAACTTCAACTGACCTAAGGTACTTTATTAAACTAGGCCTTGTTCATTTTTTGGTAAGTTACTTACTTGGGTAAATGCAGTTACCTGGGTAAGTTTTTCCTATGAAACATTTATCTGGGTAAGTGCATTTATACATGTTCTTTTATTTCTCATGTAAATAAGGTAATGACCATTTTAACCATAAAAATCTATCATTAAAAGGGGCATTTTTGTCCTGTTCAAGTGTTGGCAACTTTCCCTCTAGGTGGGAAAGTTATTTACCCACCTAGGAGATGGGTATCACTTACCCGGGTAAGTGGTACCCAGGAAAATAAACTTTCCCTGATCCCTACATAAATCAGAAAAAAGAACATGGGATTCTTGGTCAATGGGAACCAAAATCTCATTGACCAACTTTCCCCCCTCTCAAAATTTGAAAAAAGAACATGTTCATGAGCTTGAACACGCATATGGGCCCGCAGGCTTAACTTCGGGCCAAAAAGCCCAGCCCACAATAAATTCGAGCCGGGCTCGGGATTTGCCAAAATAGTTTGGCCCGAGCCTGAGCCCGACCCAACCCAACCTATAACTAAACCTAAAAACCCTAGTCGAAGACCCCCTCTTTTTTTCACCTCTTTGCCTCTTTCCTTTCTTTTTCCAACCGAACCATTCTTCTCCACATCCTCAATAGCTCTCATCCTCACACTCTCAGGCAGCCACACAACCGGTGAGGCGGCAAACGTTCACCGGCGCAACAACTCTGGCGGTGAGTCCTCACTCCTCTCTCTCTCTCTCTCTCTCTCTCTCTCTCTCTTTCTCTCTCTGACTCTCTCATTCCTCTTCTCAAATCTCACTTCTCTTTCAAATCTCAAACACCGACGACGTCGAGGCGACAAATATAGGCATCGGCTGTGGCGGTGAGTTCTTTCTTTCTCTCTCTCTCTCTCTCTCTCTCTCTCTCTCTCTCTTTCTCAGACGCGAACTGATCACTATTAAACTTAAAATCGTAGGTCGCAGCTCACAGACCATAGTCACTGCGAACTCAGTTCCGATGAACACAATCACCGGCGAACACATTCACCAGCAAACACAATCGGGCTTCGGGCTCGGGCTCGGGCCCAAGTTGTAGGCCCGTTGGTCAGGCCGGGTTCGTGCTCAGGCCTAACAAATTTTCATTAATAAAGAGTAAAAGCCCGGCCCGAGTCCGGCCCGGCCTGGCCCGGCCCATGAACAGGTCTAGTAACATGTATAGAACATGTATAGAACTAGTAGAGACCTACATGGAATGTGTAACCGGGGACTCTTAAAGTACAAAGTTAAAGGTTTAGCATGAACCTGCTTTTTTTGGTTGTGTTTGGTATAATTGCAGTTTCAACCTGAATCATTTTGCATTAATCAATACAAATTTGTATTTTCTTTACCTCAACTTTCATTCATAAACATCATTGATCAATTCCACACATGCATTTTTCTTGTTGTGACTCTCATATATGATGTTCTTGATCACCAATTTGTATTGATCAACCTAAAACGTTTCAGGTAAAAATAGCAATCCGGCACCAATACAACCTTAATATATAATTTCCCTTTAAAATCTTGCGTGCAGGTAATTTCAGATCTAATAATGCATGACATCTTTATTGTTTGAGACATATTCAAAATATCAACATTGCAAATATCAATATTAAGATAAATATTGCAATAGCTATGAATACACATGGGAAAATCTATGATACCATAAAGACAGTATTAGAAGAGCCTTTTCCGATCAAAGCACTCCCATGAATTTTGATGAATACCACTGATTGGTCACTTATTTTATGGTATTGGTTGATTGGCTGCAAATTTTTCGAATATCATGTCTTTCCAGTTTCCTAGTCGATCCCAATAATAATATATTGGGGAAATTCATATAAATCTCAATAAAAAATGAGTTAATAATACTTATCCAATACTTAAATGATTATAGATCAAGTATTAATATTACATATTTTAATTTTGTTTATGTGAAGTGGAACTACCAGGCTACACTTTGGAATGTTGAATATGGTGGAAAATTTAAAATTTGCATGTATATATGCATAGGAAACCAATATAAATTCCATTAATAGGTACTAGTGTACATAAGGTCTTTCATTGTGCCTAAGTTTGGCTAAAATGGGGGAAAATATAAGTATTAACCTTATATTTTAAATGATAAAAAAAACGAAACTTATGTGATATTATTATATTCTGAGTTAACTTTAAGGATATGCACCAAAACCAAGACAAGTATTGAAATTATATAGTACTATATATAAAATAAAATAAGATATAGATAAAATACTGATTTTAGTGATCAAAATTTCTTCAAATTTTTTTTAATTTCTGGTTGAACATTCATATAATAACACTAATTTTTGTATCAAATGTAGTCTAAAAGCTTTGATAAAACCCATGTTATTCCATCCATTAAAGATGACTTGGTGGTAAGTAAAAACATATGTAAGATTATCTAAGCTCAAATCTTTCTAATAAAGGCATAAGAATATTTTAGTTCTGCATTTAGTGATTAATGGGCATATAAATATGGGATTTGCAATTTGAAACTTGAAAAGGCCACAATTAATGGGATATAAATGCTTGTCACCTATGTATCAAAACTCCATAGAGATACAAATGGTACACTGACACTGGAGGAATGGCGTCAAAATTAGGTCATTCTGCTGCTCATCATGTCACAACCAATAATTTTAAGCCTTTGTTTTACACATATCATGCATCCATTTTATTAATAGTTTCCCAAGTGACCTAAGTTTGCAGATGATCAGAAACATCCATTTGGAGAGCAAATTGTAATCAGATAGATTTTCCTTCATACAATTCCATTTTTAATGGGCACTTTATTATCTCTTTGATTGGAACTAAATCATATACAGTGATTCTGCTCAAGCAGTAGGGCAAGTAGATACTCCATCTTCTCATCTTGCTTTAATTATTAGTGGGAGAGCATTTCATCTACTTTATTGAAAGGAGAGGGTACTAAACCTGAACTTGCTCTGTGGTTTGCAGTGATGGGGTGATGAGTTCTACTTCCATCAGTTTCTTCATCTTTTAAATTTGTACAAAAGAAAATTGCACCATACAAATGAGGTCTGACTAGGCCAATGTTTTAATATGAGCTATTATACACACTGATTGATGCATATTCCTAACAAAAATAGATCTAGCTACTGCATTACTACTATATCTGCACTTCTAACAGCTTCACAAATGGGTTCTCCACTGAAATTGCTCCCTTCTGATGCCCCTTCTACACATGGGTCTTGGCTTGTAGCTGAAGTACTTTGGATAAAGAGATAATTAAGAGCAATATCACAAGCAAATAGAAAATAAAATCAGCAACTTCCATGGAATAACTTTTAAAAATCGATTTAACTCTCATATTTCATGATTCCAGCCTGTTTAATCAAGACCCATTTAGCCCATTTGTGAACAGGGTGCCTTACCTTTGCCCTTAAAAAAGACTTCAGTCTTTGAAAATCACACACAGTCCCATTCATCAGCTTTAGCCACGTTCCTTCACATTTCCAGATTGCCGTGATCAGCTATGAAGAAGTTGTGCAGGTGCAAAGAAAGAAAATTGTTCTTCCTTCCATTGGTTCATTGCATCAAACCGTGGACAGATTCAGGGTGATGTACGTACCCAGAACATATAGAGACATCATCAAAGAACATGTTCTCCATCCCTCTGCAAGATCTTGGGCAAGACCACACAGCCTGCACATGAACAGCGCATCGAGGTAGAGGGCTATCATCAGTTGTTGAAGGAGTCATCGGTGTCCGGCAGGCTTCATCGTGATCACCACACTAGTTTTTGAGCAGCGATAGACACCTACCCCGATGCGGTGTTACACATGAATCAGCTGCGCGGTCTTGAGCAAGATCTCTCAACAAACTACTCCCTCATTATCACATATCAGAAGTAGTGTTCCACTTCCACCATCAACGATCGGCCTCCTCATTTCTTGCCAACTCTGCAAAACCAACAAAGAGCTGATGTTTAGACTTTAGACAGACGGACAAACAGACACACACACACAGAGAGAGAGAGAGAGAGAGAGAGAGAGAGAGAGAAAGGGCTTTATAATAGCATGAAGAAGCAAAAGCAAAAGGAGAAAAGCAGCAAGTTCTTCTGTGGTGAGGAAGAAGTTGCCAAAGTATTGAATTGTATTTATAGAAGAAACTGCAGGACTAGAGCACTTGGAGGTGAGTAAACCTAGCTACCATTGCTAAATTACATATTTGATCTTCTGTGTTGAAGAGAATCACTGGGTTTGCCACTCTTTTGTCATGGGGATCGGAACTAGGGTTGGTAATCTAATTTGTTAAGTAATTAGGCCATATTAAGCGCCAGTTATTTCTCTAGTACTTTTTGTTTGTGGCCAAATAATGGTGGTAATGAAGGAGAATCAGTGCTGTTATCAAAGTGGAATCCCCAAATTTCTACTTTTGTTTGAACTTTGAATGCTTGGAGGCAGTAACCTTCAGAAGACTGTAGCTTGCCATGGGGACTGGGTTCTGGTATTTCCATGAAAAGATGGGTTTTAACACCAAAAGGGGTGGGCTTGCTAGCTGCCTTCCCTTTAAAACCTATACATAGCAAAAGCAAAAGGATTGCATGCAGACCCTTGAAAGGAAAACCTTTTTTTGTTTTAAGAACATGGCATGCTTCAATTATAATGACTACGGATCCTAATTTTTTGACAAGCTAAGGTAGTAGAATCCTACTTCTATATATTTATTATTTTACTGCTAAGTCAAACATGAATTGAAAGATTATGGAAACCCTTTTGCCATTACCCCCTTCTCTTCTCTAAGGTTGCTAATTAATTAAATAGGGTTTGGGTATCAAGATGGATTTTCCACCATGAAAGATGCCACTTTTTCCAATTACAGTAGGGTTCGGGTGCCAATTATATTCCAATCTAAGGATGGAGAATGGTCTTTGATGTTGGAATTCCCGCCCCTTAACCCCAAAATCAGAACCCAGCTACCTACTTAATTGGTTATGAATACAGTATTGTCTTGTCGTGTACATATATATATACCCAGATAGGGCAATTAAGCCACAGCTCCTCCCTGGTGCTACTCAGACCTGTTAGAATGGACAAGCATAAACCTTTTTATATTGGTTTGAATATAACTCTTTTTTTCCACCATCTACTGACTTAATTTCCAATTAAATGCTTGTCTCTTCCACCAAAATAGAGTTAATTTTCAATTATTATTGGGATTATTGAACTTGATTAATATCCAGAAGATTATAACCTGCAACATGGGCCGGCTAGACCTAACCCGGACCCATCTTGATTTTTTTTTAATAAGGCTTAAAGTTGATTTCAGGGTGTCCTTTGCTTTACATGCCAAGAGGAAAGAAAAAAAGTTGACTTCAGTATACATTTGGACAGACCAAGGCCCATTCTTATTGCCTGGCCTGAAGTTACAAATATGCAAGTAGACATGGTGGGAATACGACATAGATCCAGCTCATCCTAATGAGCCCAACCCAACCGGAGAAAACAGGGTTGGACTGGACTCTTAAATTCTTCACGAGTTCATGACATCGTGTTGGGTTTGGGGTTAAAAATGTCAACCTGATTTTAAATGGAAATACATTCAAAATTGGCTTTCTCAGATCTCTAACTCATCTAAAAGCTGAATCGGATCACTCTCTGTATCTTGTGCTCGAGGAGACTCGCTGCACACAAAGAAGCAAGTGTGATCTCATTCATTAACTAGGGAGGTAGGAATACACCCTATTTTTGTCTTAAATCTCCATTAAAAAAGGGTCATTTATTAAAACACCTATTGTAGTTTCATGGATTTACAAAAACCTATATCCTATAGGTTGTGTTTTACTAAAACACCCCTTATAGTTTTTAATCGATTTACTTAATCGACCTTCCACTGGGTGGCAGTGGAAAATGACAATTTTGACCTTAACATCCAATTGAATAAATTTATTCAAAAGAACATAAAAATCAAAATACCAATTTTGCCCCTAGTAAGATATAGGTTACACTTTATTTGACTCTATTTGGTCAAATTTGTTTTTTGTACCAAGAAATGTTAGGGGTAATTTTGGGATAAACAATCATGGGGCCATGGCAGCTTTGAACATTTTTATATAAAAAAATGCCTTTGAACATTTTCCATTCAATTTAAGTGATGATGTTACTATTTTCAAATGTCAAAATAAGCATTTCTTAATGAGAGGTCGATTAAATAATTAAATAGGTTGCAAAATATAGGGGTGTTTTAGTAAAATAAAAATTATAGGGTAGGTTTAAGTAAATCCATGAAACTATAGGGGCATTCTAATAAATAACCCAAAAAAACTCAAAGCCTTAATTTTATTCATGCAAGAGTACCAAAGAACTCGGGGAAGGTTTGGGCTATTTCTTTTATTTATGGGGAACCAAAGAAGACACCTAGAAAGCTCTTTCTCCAAAAATGGGAAAACCTTGTAGTAACAATCCATGAACCATTGGCTTTATGTAGGTGATTTTAATCTCATCTTCCATACAAATGAAAAAGGGGGAGAAGCTGTAGTTTAAGTTATCTTCAAGAAAAAGGGGGCTTTTTCTAGAGGAATGTAGGCTTCAAGAGCTCGTCAGCCGTGGGCCTTAGTACACCTAGTCAAATAAAAGGGAAGGTGAGCATCTAATTAGAGCCCACTGGATAAAGTTGTTTGTAATAGAGCTTGGAGGGAAAGATTTGCCGAAGCAGAGACTTAAGTTCATTGCATGTTTGGCTCGGACCATGCTCCACTTGAGGTGAACACTAAAAGAAAGTTAATGTGGAAAAAGAGGCCATTTAGATTTGATATGTGGGACAACCCATGAGTCTTGCTATGATGTAATTAGTGATGCATGGAGCCAAAGTTTTCAAGGATTTACTCAATTTCAACTTAGGGAAAAAAATAGAAAAGTACAGGAAATGATGAAAAAGTGGAGTAAGTAGGGTTTTGGTAATGTGAGGGTGAAAATTGAAGTTACAAAAAGAAAAATTGAGGAAGAATTGGGAAAAGAAAACAATAGTATGAGTTTAGAGAGAGTTAAATGTTTAGAGAAGGAGTTGGATGTGCTACTGAAAAGGGAATAGATTATGTGGCATCAAAAAGTGAGAATAAATTGGTTATCTTTTGGAGATAAGAATACCAAATTCTTCCATGTTGTGAGAAAGAGGGCAAGAAATAGAATTTTCAAACTAAAAGGAAGGGATGGAACTTGGGTAGACAAGGAAGAAGTTGAGAAGGCTCTAGTAAACCACCTAGAGGAAATTTACCAAGGTAATGGAGGGGAAGAGCTAGAGGAATGCTTGAACTGTTTAGACCTAAAGATAGATGAGGAAGACAAAATATTACTAGAAAGAAATGTCTCAAAGGAGGAGACAAGAGAGGTTATAATGCAAAAGGCTACGAGGAAAGCCCCTAGCCCAGATGGGCTACCAAATGTTTTTCTATAAAAAATACTAGGAAATTGTGTAGCAAGATGTCACTAAAGTAGTTTTCTAGTTCTTCAAAACTGGTCACCTTATAAAAGATTAGAACCCTACCTTCATTGCCTTAATTCCAAAGGTCAAGATCTTGGAGGATCCTAATCGTTCCAAGCTAATGGTTAACATATTTAAACCTCTTCTAAACAAAATTATAAGCCTGAACCAGAGGTTCATTCAAGACAATATTTTGATTGCCCATGAGTAATTGATTTCATGAAAAAAGAAACAGCAAAAAAAAAGTAGATGGCAATAAAACTTGATATGAGTAAGACTAATGATAGGGTAGAGTGGAACTTTCTTAAGGAGCTGTTGCTAAAATTAAGTTTTAGTGATAAATGGGTAGTATAGGAATGTGTAACCACTGTTTCCTGTAGGTTGTTAGTGAATGGCAATCCAAGTGAAGTCTTTTATCCTAAAAGGGGGATTAGGCAAGGGGATCTCCTATCTCCCTATATTTTCTTGTTTGTGTCTGAAGCTCCATCAGCAAATTTAAATAGCATTGTTTTATTTAATTAGCTCTTAGGGATCAAAATGAATAGAGAGTGCCCTATTGTCTCACATTTTTTTTTAGTAAATGATAGTTACTTATTCACCAGGGAAAACCCAAAAGAGGGACAAATCTTGTTGGAGTCTATCAAATGTTATGAAAAATCTATGGGTCAAAAGGTAAATCTGGACAAATCTAAAGTTTTTTTTTTTTTTTTTTCAATAGGGAGGCTCCAAAAAAAAATTCTTGCTTCTTTTCTAGGAATGAAAAGCGCAGTACACCCACCCATTTACCTTGGCCTATTAACTGAGATAGGGAGAACAAAAAAGGTTCTCTTTAGCCATCTAATTGAAAGGGAAGAGAAAAAAGAAAAAAAAAAAAAACCTATTAGCTGGCAAGATCTACTTCTATCTTAGGCATGTAAGAAGGTTTTACTGAAATAAGTGGTTGTTGTTATCCTGGCCTACATAATGTCATGCTTCCTCTTACCTAAAGGAGTGTGTGAGGAACTTCTAAAATTTCAAAGAAACTTTTGGTGGTGTAATGGTGAACAGAAGAACTAAACTCACCGGGTAACTTGGACGAATGCAAGTAGGAATAAGCTTTGCTTTCACTCTGGAATGTTTAGACCATGATGATGATAGAGGACTCCTAACCAGACTAAATTTGGATTTCATGTCAAGTACAATCAATATGATCGGTTCTGACAAAGCTCTCACTAGCTTGCAGGCCAATGATGCCCAAACCTTCCTTAGCACCATAATGACTAACCAATAGACTTGTTTAGATGGCCTCCAGGAAACTACATCAGCTTGGAGTGTCAAGAATGGGATTTACACCCCTCTCTCTGATGGAAACAAACTCTATAGTGTCTCTCTGGTGTTGTTTACATGTGGTTGGATTCATAAAAAAAATAAAGCCAAGGGGAGGAAGATCATGTTTTCCGACATGGAAGAAGTTTGAGATGGCCACCTACCTCTGATAATGTCTAGATGTATCTGGATGTACGAGTCAACGAGCAGAAGGCTTGTTCAGACAACCATACCTTATGTCCTAGTTAGTGATTTGGTGATGATAGCTAAGATGGAAGTAGAAATTTCACCACCATCAACGACGTTGTAGCAACATTTCCAAACAACACCAAAGCAAGCAAGAGCTACTTTGTGACAGAATTGACCAGATAGTTGCATTAAACTGATCATCTTGACGGAATTAAGTAGCAGCTCTGAAACAATGGTATCGTCATGTCTTTCTCTTCACTGGCTTCGACATCACCCCCAGTGATGCTCGACTCGTTGCAACTATCGAGTTCGTTGAGCTAGATCTACTCATCACTGAGAATCATCGGCTACTAGTGTTGTGGTTTTATTGTAGTTCTCTTGGTTCACAACATGGGATGGTAAGGACGATGTTGATGAAGCCTCTTCTTGTCTAGCCCACTTAGATTGTTGGAGTCGAACGAGTGAGGCATATAACTCATCCTCATCTTGAATCAACTTGTCATGTGACCTTGTCTCCATCACCTGTCCATTCTATACCACTGCAATCATGTTGGTGTTGTGGATTGTGGAGAGAGGGTGAGTGATCACAATCACCGTGAAGACGACCGCAGTGTTGTCTAGTGCTTCTTCGACGATTCTCTCTGATTTTAAGTTTTAGTGCACTCGTTGCCTCATTTAGTAGAAGTATTCGAGGTGCTCTACTTACTGCTCGTGCGATTGCTATTCTCTATTTATGTCTTCTTGACATTTGAACGCCCCACTTTCGGGATTCCAATTTGTATTTTGTTGTTTAATTATTACATATAATAAAAATTGCTAAACCGAGTGGGTAATATTACTATTCCGGCAATGATGATGACATAGGCAGTGATTCTTACATGGAAGAGGGACGAAGGGTAATATTGGGTTTTAAAAAAAATTATACATCATGTGGTGCTATGTGTGTATAGATTTTGATAAGACATTTACGGACGCTAATAATAGGGGTAGAGTTAGTCAATTGTCGAAAACAATAAGGGTGATTTAAGACAATAGTTAAATAGCAAGGGTAAATAGTAAGAAGAGTTTAAAAAATTTTCCCTAAGCTTAAGGGGGTTAGGGTTCAAAAACCCTTTCTATTTCAATCTAGCCTTGCTTACAAAGCAGGCATAAAGGCTGTGCACAGATTAAAACAGCCTATGGCTTAAACTAATGAAAGCTAAATACTTAAGGGGAAAAACTTCCTTAGTTCCTCTTTGCCCAAAAGGGGATCTTGGGGTTGGCAAAGTTTAGTGGTGGGGAAGGAAGTCTTAAAACAAGGAGCTTGTTGGGCTGTTAATTCTGGCAATGAAGTGAAAATTTGGGATTACCCGTGGCTACCTAAGGTCCAGGGCTTTAAAATCATGGGCCCCATGGTGGGTCCTACTAAAAGATGGAATGAGAATCTAATTAGTGAAAACTTTGTGAAACCAATAGACAATAGCTAAAAGTATTCTTAAAATACCTCTAGCATCAGGAAGTTGGAGGAATAAGTTAATTTGGACCAAAAATGAAAAAGGCAAATTTCTTAAACTACTCTTATGGTTTAGCTAATTGACTAACTCACCTTCATTGTCTACATATTGTCTTAAGTACCCCTATTGTTTCTAACAATTATCTAAAAGTCTCCTTACCATTAGCTCTCTATCATAAACCGTTCATATGTAACATCACATAACTGGTATATTTTTCAAAACTCCCTAAAATACCCTTTTGGCATAGAGAACCTAGGGCCCCAAGACAAGGAGCGGGAACTATGCTACAAAGTTTCAAATCAAAGTGCAATAGAACCAAAGACAACCTTTTTCTTTTCAAACCGAGGGACAAACAAGTGTTTGGGTTTTTTTCTTCATTTTTTATCCTTTTTATTGGGTTTTTTCTTTTCTTCCTATGTTTTTTCTTCTTTATTCACAGTTTCATCTCCGACAACTTCTAATAAGCCTAACATTTGGAGGGATCATTGGTGATGATGATTGGATCCCCTACTGTTTTTTGACAATGATGGCCTCTCATCTATACCACATTGAGTCCCTCATTCAGCTCTTGGTTTTCCTCATTGGCTTGTTTTTCTTCAGAGTCAATACTAGTTTTGTTGTGGGAGGTCAATTATTTCTTCAACTCGGGAGTTTTTTATTGATACATGATAGAAAATAGATGAGAGCGCAAACCCTGCATTCAGCGTGATGTTGATATTGCTACAGAAGGTCTCCCCGAGATAAATTGCTCTGTGGATACAAATTATGGAGACATAACCTTCAAAACTTAATTAGGTTGATCAAGAAGAAACAAGAGAGAGAGAGAGCGCCTGGGAAGTGCATAGTATCAGTGGGATTCTAGATCTCAAAGCGGTTGTAATAGGTGAGATTGGCTTCGCCAAGTTTGCTAGTGTTGGTTTTGCCACAACTGTGGAGGCATGAGAAGCGACACTAGGGTCATCGAAGATGTCTTTTCCAGTAAGGAAATCGAGAGGGTCGAGCCAGAGGGGATTGTCGACGTGGAATAATGGCCTATAGAGGCGCATCACCCTGAAGGCTAGGGAGTGTGATCCTTTTATGGCGCTCATGTCTCTCTACTTCCACTTCTCCCAATCTCTCCCAATTTGTTCTTTGTTATGTTTGTAGCCTTCCCTGAATTTCCGCTCCATTCCCTTCCGAATTGAATCCAAATTTTCTTTTTCTCTATCTAAAATGCAAGGTTTCCTCCTTTTATTCAATGAAATGAAAGAATCCCATGAAAGTTGAATAGCTTATATATCCACGTGTCATTCAGATTCAATTGATGATAGCAAGGGAGGGGTTTAGTGGTTATTGGTTAGCGACTTAGCTTGAGTGGGATAATAGACCTTGGACAGATCACCGGCGAGAGTGTTTATGAATGAAAAGTACATCGGTGGAGACAATGAGATATGACAAATGCATGACAACCGAGAACTCATGAAGGTTTTGAAATATTGTGAGGTGGTGTACGATTAATGTACTAATAGTGGTGGTGGTGAAAATTTTCATTAGTTGGGTTTTATCTTGAAAAATTAAGGAATAATGGAGGGAAAATCCGACAAATTGTTTTTTTCATTAGTGCTTAATGACGATGTCAATTGTGAGTACTCTAAGACAATATGTAAACCATAAGGGTAGTTTAAGACATTTTCCCAACTAAAAATGTGGTGTTTTCTATAAAGTCTTCTTATTTTGTAGCTAAGAATAACATTATGGAAAATACTCCTAATATTGTGAGGGGTGTAGCAAGATGCATGAATGAAAGGAAAAAGGGAAATTTTCTTAAACTACCCTTATGGTTTAGTTAATTGACTAAGGTTCTCATTCGGTGCATCTTTTCATACGGTCTGTCAGCTATTTACAAGCCCAATAGACTATGATTTGGTCTTTTCCCGTTTAGTTTGCAGTAGATCTAGCCATCAAAAGCCAACGTGTCAAAAAGATGTGAGAAGCCCAAAACAGGTGATTTTTGGGAAGCTCCAAATGGAGCTTTTGCGATTTTTTCCTATTCATCTTCACACAAAAAAACAAATGGAAAGACATGCATTAACCAAACAGGCTTCAGACTACTCAGATCTTAATGTAAAAGTTTAATGTGTCTTTTAACTATTAGAGCTACTAGAAGATCTTCCCAAAAATATTTGCCAAATGGACCCTAATTCTACCCTTACTGTTTAATTATTGTCTTGCATCACTACTACCGTTTCTGACAATTAACATCATCATTACTAACGGACAAACAAAATATCAGATTTGCTCTCTAATTTTCCTCAAAATTTTAAAATAAAACCTAATGAAGATTTTCAAGAAGATAGGAAATAGGTCACTGCTCCATCTCTTTCTTCATCTCTGCCTCTATACCCATTTTCCGTTTTTCATCTCTACCCCGTCTCCATTCCAGCTTGATGCTCAAAATAGTAATAGATCTATCGTGCTCATGCTTCTTTCGTTGTCTTACGTTCTCTCGTTTGAATAGCATCACAATTTTCTAATTATTCAATCAAGGGCTTCAATTCCAAGTTGGTATTTCTCTTGACTTATTCGCTCTGATTAGAGTGATTCTAAAGATGACACAATTGCAACAACTTGAGAGGAACCCAAATAAAAAAAAAACCTGCATCATTTTTGTCTCTGGGTTGCTAGCGCTTGAATGGAGAAAGTCTTTGCAGATTGTGACCAAGAAATTAATGGGGTAAATAGGGGAAGTTTCAAATGTTTCCGTCTCCAACTTGCTAGTGCTCGAATGGAGGAAGCCTTCATAGATTCTGACTAGGATATTAATGGAGTTGAGACAAGCATTATGCTTTGCCAACTTGTTAAGGAGGGAAGCTCAGACAACTATTGCTGCAAGGAGTTCTATTTCATAGGCGATGAATACAAAAAAACAGAGGAGGGCATAATCAAAAAGTAGAAATTGCACCGTTAAAATGGATCAAAAGCTCTCTCTGTCTTTCTACTGTAACCAATGTTCAGAGAACCGGATCAGGCATAGAACCGGAAAAAGGAGAGTTTCACATGTTAGAGGTTCGATCGAGGTCGAACCATGATGATGTGGTATATACATATATATACTGCAGGTCATATAAATATGTAATATATTTTACAATTTTTAATGTATGAATGGATGATAAGCTTCTTAATTTTTAAAACAAATGACTAGAGTTCGAGCCTTTTAACATACATTGCTTTTTTTCTTCTTCACTTCTTTTTTCCTCCAAATATACGTGGCTATGTATCCATGATTTTTGTTCCATCCTAGAAGGGTCTACAGCAAGAAAGATCGATAGCCATCCATCTGGCATTGTTTGTATTCTCTCCCATTGCCACTTTATTATTAAATTGTGTTGGAGATGTTAAAAAGTAGATGAAACACATAGTCCAAGCACACTTGTTGGTCTTTCTACCCTTGTTGTCGGTCGTAGAGCAAAGATAGAGAGAAGATGGGGTTATGACTTATGAGATGGTCTGGTTTTTTCCAAACAAATTAAAGATGGCCCTCGTAGATGGCGAACAATAGACTGGTAGGAGCAAAATGATCTCCCGGATTGAGATACTATAACCATCGAAATCTCCACGGCAGTTGCATAAATCGTCTTTATCCGAGCAGTGAAACTAAGGGACGGAGTCAGTGGACAATGGGAGAGATGGAAAACAATGAAAGAATGAGGGAAATGATGAGAGAGCGTGAGAAAATGAGAGAGATGGAGAAGGAAGATCACCGCTGCCATTGGAAGTTGTAGCGGTGGCTATGAAGTTTTAGATCTAGAACAAGGGAAGGATAGGTGTTGTTGGAGAAGATGGGGTCACTATAACTTTGGAGGAGAAGTTCTGAGGCACGTCTGAAGACACTGTCTTTAGAACGTTATTTGCCCCCACTCAGTTTCACTGAGTTTGCTATTGGGTTGCAGGCAAATTCATTCCCAGGATACAACAGAGCCTTGGGCGAGAATCTGCAACTAGCAAAGTTGAAGAGTCTCCAAAGAAACCTTCTGTGAGATTGTAGCAGACCGGACTAAGAGAGAGAGAGAGAGTGAATTTCGAAATTGTGTGTTTTAGAGTCTGATTCATGATCCTTAAATAATTTGTGAAGAGGTATGAAGAAAAGGTAGGTGCTGGTTTAGAAAAGGCACCTTGAACAGTCACAATTTTAAGCATTGCGACTGTTTAAAAAGTAGTTAACAGTTGGTGACTGTTAACTTTGAATTGTGCCTCTTGATCACACCCAATCAAATCGTGACCGTTGATCTCATCAACGGTGATCAACGGTCATCAACGCACCAAAACCAGAGCCGCCCATCGCGAGCCACGCGAAGTGCAAGCAAAGTGCGCCTCATTGCGCCGCACACGCGTGCGCGCGCGTTGCGCGGTATCAAATCCCCATACTCTCCTCTACTAATTCTAAGGAGTGTAAATCAACTCCTATTGAAATACTGAAAACAAAACTTATAATTTTCCAATGTGGGACAAGTTCAAAACTGGGTTTTTGTAAGAGAAAAACTGATTTTTCATCCAAGGGTGGAGGTGCAATTTCTCATGTAATTGACCAATCAAACCCATTGGATTTAATCTCTTATGAGATTAAAATCCAACAGGTGTTTTGAACCAACGAACCAAAAATGGAAAAAACAATAGCTTTCTGTCATGAGAAAGTAAAGATCTTTGCCCCCTACCTCACTTATTCCCCATTGGCTTTCTTGGTGCCTTTCCTCGAGATTGCGAACAGAAAGGTGACCCATTTGAGAAGCATCCTCCATATTTCCTGGAAATAGGTCTAGAAAAATTTGTTGTGTAAATCACAGCCCCACTGAGAATTACAGGGTTCAAACTAAAGACTACTGACTGGTTCAACCATAAAAGGGCATTTTATGGTAGAATCGTCTTGCTGAGACCAAAAAGGGCATTTTGGACCAATAAAAGGGTAAGTTAGAGATTTTTAAAATATATAATAATCACATAATGTCACATGTGATTGGTTTATGACAGAACGTTAATGGTAAGGGAGTTTTTAGGCAATTGTCAGAAATGGCAGAGGTGGTGCAAGACAATAGTTAAACAGTAAGGCTATGTTTGCTTTGAAAGAAAAAAGTAAGGAAAGGAAGTGAAATCGTTATAAATCTTGTATAGATTTCCTTGCATTTCCCTTCCTTTTCCTACATTTTTCTTCAAACCAAACATAGCCTAAGGGTAGAGTTAGTCAATTAGCTAAACCATAAGGGTAATTTAAGAAATTTTTCGAAGAAAAAACTATTGCAAAGAGCTTTGGAAAATGAAGATAGACCCAAAAGTTAATTTTATTTTTCTAAAAATGTTGCTGGAATGTAGTGGCTATGAAAGGAAATTTAGCCAAGAGAGGGATCTCACCCTTGGCTAAGTGTCCTATGCAATAAGATGAATCCATCATGCACGCATTTTTTTTGACCATTATGCGAGTGCAGTTTAATTGGTTTGGTAGTATGTTAAATTGCAATTCACAAAGGTTTAGACAAATAGATAATTTTGTAGAGTGTTTTAAGTCATGGGTGGATTCTTGCTCTCTCATAAAGGATATAAAAGATGATTTTCTTTGTGTCAAAGGTCTCATCATTTGGAAGGCTGATCCAAATCTGACTTTGTGTTTGGTTAACAAGATGCTGAAGAAGAGGATGATGGTTTTACAACAAGAATGGCATCTTTCTTCCCTTACCTCTTGATGTAGGCGCATTCGGCTGGCCTGTACAAGGCTGACACGTGTTGAATGGAGGAGCCCGCATAGGCTTACAAAGAGGACACCGAGGGTTACTTGACGCGGATCAGGCGGACCCAGTCGCAGGGCACCGTGTGGCTCTGGCAAAACATCTTGCCAGGCCCTCATACGGTTCACATCTGGACCATCCGAGCCCAACTACCCCTTGGCAGCCCCAGCTATAAATGCAAGGCACTCCCCACAAGATAAAGGATTTGAAACCTTTATGATCTCTAGTGCTCTCTCCTCTAAGGACCTAGTGCTATCTAAGCTTCAAACTCAAGATCTTCTAAAGCTTCAAACACCATGGTACGAAGAGCCAGGAACCCCTAGAACCTGGTCACGAATGAATAGTTCCAGACCGTCCTTGACCACCTGGAATACCTCACGTAGTGTGTGGAACAAGCCTACCCCCAGGCAGGAGGTTCCTCCCGACGCGACCACCCCATCGGTGTGCCAGATCACCAGGGCCGACGTGAGCACGACGTCGAGCCCCCAGCACTCGGCCTAACCAACCCCCAACGGGCCCAGCTCACCGAGTTTGGTAGCAACCATCCCGCCATCCCACTACGTAGGAATGAGAGACCTCCCAACTGAAGGGAAGAAGAGTCGGTGCGGTCCGAAGACAACCGCCAACCTTCTGAGCAACACCATCGCCGCCAAAGGGAGAACCCCCGGGACGAAGGCGAGCACCTCGACCATCATAGTGCCCACTCAAGAGCTAAGGGCCGATGCCGTGCCTCTCTCGTGCCGGTCTCAAACCGACCTCCATGACGTCCTGAATGATCGCCGCGCCAAACGGGAGGCACACGATCCTGCCTCAAAGCATTCTAGAGTATGTGCCAACCCTCATCGTGCTTATCAGGACAAAGACAGGTGGCAAGCCCCAACAGACCCTCGGATTGCAGAATTGTGAGCCAAGCTCGAGGCCGTCAAAGATGAGCTCTGCCAAGTTCAAGAGAGCTGAGCTGACGCCTTGGCCGACCAAAGCAATCCGATAGAGAGGATAGACGCCTTCACCCCGAACATCATCTCTGAGCCTCTCCCCAAACACTTCAAAGCTCCCACACTAGAGATGTACGACGGGACTTTGGACCTCGACGACCACCTAGAGAGTTTCAAAGCACTCATGATGCTCTATGGGTATTCCAATGCCTTGACGTGCCAAACTTTCCAGGCCACCTTCAGGGGAGTTGCCCATCGATGGTTCTCCAACCTCCCAACTAGATCAATTAGTTCGTGGGAGCAGTTTGCTAGCCTATTCCTTGCTCACTTCATTAGCAGCAGACGATGCCAGAAAAGTGTAGTCTCGCTAATGTCTATCAAGTAGAAGTTGGGAGAGAGTCTGCAGTCCTACATTGATCACTTCAAGAAGGAAGAGCTCGAGGTTCGTCACCTCGACCCCAAGGTCTCCATGCACGCTGCCATCAATGGCCTCCACCCTGGTTTGGCCCTGAAGTGCTCGGTCGCCAAGACCCCACCGAAGACGAAGCTAGAATTCCTCAAGAAGGACCAAAAATACATTGCGGCTGAAGAGGCTTCGGTCGGGGACCACCGAGAAAGGGAGGCCAAGCACCACAATGGGCCCCCTGAAAAGAAGAGGAAGGGCAGAGGCAACCACCACAACAACAACAGTAGCAAGGACCACAAGAAGCCACTGACCTCCGCCCTGGCTTAGAACCAATACACGCCACTCAACTCCACCCAGATGCAGATACTGATGCAGATCAGGGTGGAGAAGTTCATGAAGTGGCCCAAAATAAAGTCCCAAAAAACATTACAAATACCACCGCGGCACTGGCCACGACACAGAGGACTGTTATGATATGAAGAACGAGATAGAGTCCCTCATCCAACAAGGGAACCTTAAGCAGTTCATGGGTGGCGAGCCCGGTGCCTCATCCTTCTAGCAGCAGCACCAGCAGATAGTTAGTGTCATCGGCGTCATCGCTAGGGGCACGGCCTCGACCCACAAGGCCTACGCCAAGTAGTTGAGCATCCACGGGCCTACCCCCAAGAAATCAAAGCAGCAGGAAACCCTCTCCTTCACACGAGGACTTGAAGGGGGTCATAGTCCCCCATGATGGTGCTTTGGTGATCTCGGCCATCGTTACAAACTTCATAGTTAAGAGAATCCTCGTAGACACTGGCTCCTCAACTAACATTCTCTTCTACGAACCTTTCCAGAAGATGAAGATAGCGCTTGAGAGCCTCCAGCCAGCCGACGTCCCACTGGTCGGCTTCTTCGGTAACATGGTCAGACCAGAGGGAAAAATTACCCTACCTGTCATGGTAGGGACCGAGCCTTAGTAGGTGACGAGGATGAACGAGTTTCTGGTCGTGAGGATCGACTTGCCCTACAATGCAATCATGGGGAGACCGACCATTCACGTGCTTAGAGCAGCCACCTCCTCGTATCACCTCACCCTCAAGTTCACCACCGAGCATGGCATCAGATTTGTTCATGGGGACCAGCAAGCAGCCCGCTAGTGCTATGTAGCAGCATTAAAGGGAAAGAACAAGGAAGCACTGCTACTAGAGGGCTTTGACCTCAAAGAGGAACCAACGAGCCGAGGCGAACAGGCCGAGGACCTAGTCTTGGTTCCCCAAGATGAGGCCGAGCTCGAGAATACAGTCCGTGTCGGGTCCAACCTTCCCCTAGAGAGCCTATCCGAGCTGGTAAGTTTCCTCAAAACTAATGCTGACGTCTTTGCTTGGTTCACCGCTGACATGCCCAGAATTGACCTCTCGGTCATCACTCATAGGCTGAGTATGGACCCGAGCTCTAGGCCAGTTCTGCAAAAGAAGAGGAACTTTGCATCGAAGCGTTGGAAGGCCATAGGAGAGGAAGTTGGCAAGCTACTCAACATCGGGTTCATCCGAGAGGTATACTATCCTAACTGGTTGTCAAATGTGGTTTGGTAAAGAAAGTTATTAGGAAATGGCGGATCTATATTGATTTCACAAACCTTAGCCGCATCTGCCCTAAGGATAGTTTTCCTTTGCCTTGGATAGACCACCTCGTCAATGCCACTGCAGGGTACGAGCTACTCAGTTTCATGGATGCCTTCTCCAAATACAACCAAATAAAGATAAACCTAGAGGACGAGGAGAAGAGCTCATTCATCATCGAGAACGACACTTATTGTTACAAAGTGATGCCCTTCGGCCTTAAGAATGTAGGGGCCACCTACCAATGCCTCGTCAACAAGGTGTTTAAAAATCAAATGGCAAGGAATGTCGAAGCCTACATGGATGATATGGTGGTAAAGAGCCTAAAAGCCAAGATGCACACCTCGAAACTAGCCGAGACCTTTGACACCTTGCGAAAGTTCAACATGAAGCTTAATCCCAACAAGTGTGCCTTCGACATCACCTCAAGCAAGTTCTTAGGCTTCGTCGTTACTCAAAGAGGCATTGAGGCCAATCCTGACAAGATACAAGCCATACTGGACATGGCACCCCCTCAGTCGGTGAAGGAGACCTAAAGACTCACCGGACGGATAGATAATCTCAACCGCTTCATGTTGAAGTTGGCTGATCGGTGCCTTCCCTTCTTCCATGCCATCAAAAAGTTGGGGATGAGGCAGTCAGCTCAGGGCTGATAAAAGAAGACGGAGTGCAGAAGTCGATATACTATATTAGCAAGGTTCTCAGTGACACCGAAACCAAATATCCTGAGGTGGAGAAATTGGCCTTCGCCCACGTGATGTCGGATAGAAAGCTCAGGTTGTACTTTCAAGCTCACACTATAACGGTCCTTACAAACCAGCCCCTTAGGGCTGTCCTCACCAAACCCGAGACCTCAGGGTGCTTAACCAAATGGGCCATCGAGCTGTCTGAATTTGACATATAGTACTAGCCAAGGCATGTTATCAAAGCACAAGCCCTAGCAGACTTCGTAGTGGAATGTACTTTCAGCCGAGCCCCCGAAGATTCTAAAGCGGGTCGCCCGGCCGAGGGGACTCACCCCAAGTGGACACACTTTGTTGACGGTTCATCCAACGCCAAAAGAAGTGGAGCAGGCCTCATCCTCCTCACCCCCGACAATGCAGTCATAAAGTATGCGCTAAGGTTTGACTTTCCAACATTCAATAACGAAGCTGAGTACGAGGCCCTCCTCGCTAGTTTAAAGCTTGCTAGGGACCTCAGTTCCTTACGTGTCGAAACCTTCAACGATTCGCAACTAGTGGTGAATCAAGTCAATGGTGAGTACGAGGCTAGAGAAAAAAGCATGTCCAAGTATCTCGCCAAAGTTCAAGAACTAGCCTGCCACTTCCAATGCTTTTCCCTACAGCAAGTCCCGCAAGCCGAGAATGCAAGAGTCGACGTCCTTTCTAAGTTGGCAAGCACCTCGGATGCAACCCTCAGCCGCATTGTCCGTGTGGAGAAACTACATCGGCCCTCTATATAAAAATCCCAAGTACTTCCAGTACAGGCCAAATCATCATGGATGGACCCCATCATTGACTTCCTACTAATAGAATGACTGCCCAATGACAGGAACGAAGCTAGGCGACTCCAACGTCAAGCAGCCCACTACACCTTGCTGGAGGGAAAGTTGTACATCCACATGATAGTCACCGATAACGGGAAGCAATTTGATGATGCCAAGTTTCGGGAGTGGTGTGCCTCCCTCAGCATCAAGCAGTAGTACACCTCGGTGGGCTACCCCAAACAAATGGCCTAGCCAGGGTCACCAATAGAACCATCTTAGATGGACTGAAGACCAGACTAGACCGAGCAAAAGGCCTATGGGCTGATGAGCTAAGCAGTGTCCTCTAGGCATACCGAACCACACCTCGGACGGCCATGGGAGAGACCCCATTCGGCCTGACCTATGGTACAAAAGCAGTAAAGATCGGCTAGCCAACGCTCCGAACTGAAGCGTACAACGAAGCCAAGAATAGTGAAGCACTTAGAGCAAACTTAGGTCTGCTGAAAGAAGCCCGGGAACAAGCACAGATTATTGTGGCTGCCTACCAGCAACGAGTGGCCCACTACTACAACTCAAAAGTGAAAGAAAGACACTACCGAGAGGGAGACCTCGTCCTCAAGAAGGTCATGATCCCCAAACCTAGAGTAGGAAAGCTAGGCCCCAACTGGGAAGGCCCCTACATAATCAAGCAAGTCGTCGGCCCTGACACCTTTCGTTTGGAACATTTAGATGGAAGACCCGTCCCTCGGACATGGAACTCAGAGAACCTCTGGATGTATTACCAGTAAAAGAAAATTTTGATGAATGAAACGCAAAGTTCTTATTCGACTCAATGTTTAGTGCATGCTCTCACTAAGTTCCCAGGACCCCTCGGCTTCACGACTAGCCGAAGGACACAACCTCTCTTGAGGACCATGTGCTTGAGCCAGACCGTCGCCAGGGTACATAGCCAGCGGCGAAAACCCTAACATCAGGATGGCCGAGGCTTCGCATGCCTCGCCACCCGCCTCGATGGTGGATGGTCTCTTGGTCGTGTACACTTAGCACACCTCGGCCCGAACCATGACCTCCTTGGAGCACCACCTCGGCCTCGCCAAAGTAACCATTTGGGAAAGAGACTAGCCAGGCAAGCTGTATCTTGGCCTTGGCTCTCCTCCCATACTTCGGCAGACCGCCTCGGCCTAGCCTAAGTAAACACTTGGGTGAAAACCACATCAAGCCTCATTGCCAGCCGAGGGAAGGGCAGAGATGTCAGTGCCATCAGCAGCCTAAGCATCGTCAGGGGAGTTAGAAATCACCTGCAGCCCATCGACGTCGAAGTCAGGCATCACTTGCAGGAGGGCCTTCTTGGTGACCTCAATATCGTCCGGGTAGGATGTTGACGCATACTTCGCAAGGGCCTGCTAGTACTCGGTGGACTTCTTGAAAGCCTCCACCGCCTCGGCCGCTGCCTTAGTCGCTCGCTTCTCCATCCCTGCCGTAGCCCTCTTCTCTGCCTCAGTCGCCCGCTTCTCGGCCTCAATAGCCTGCCCTTCGGCTTGCATCGTCCGCCGCTCCACCTCCATGATGATGCTCTCGAGGTGAACCCTCTCCTCTTGCTTTTTTATGAGGTGGGCCCGCATTTCCTTCAAGTTGGCCTCTGTCTTTGTTTGGAGCATTTGTTCATCCTTGTGAGCCTTCCTAAAGGTGTCCCGCTTGTCCTCGGTAGCGATGATTGCAGCCTGGAGCTTTTCCTTCTCCTTCTCGAACCTGTCTAGGCACGACAAGGTAAGGCTCATCCGGTCTCCCAAATCGACGAAGTGAAGACAGGCCTGCAATAGAAGTTATCAATAAAGACTACAACAAAGAAATAACCACGAGATGAAGCATGAGAATAAAAACTTAGCTCGGCCAAGTGGTGCAGGCCCTTGTCATAGACAACTTGTAGATCGCTCTACACCATCCGGAAGTGATCCCTTGAGAGGATTGCCCCGCTCACCAGGGCCTATCTAACCCCTTCTTCCTTAGTTATTAAGTCCCCCCTCGCGAACCGACCACTAGGGGCAGAAGACCTTGGAAGACCCCTCGACTCCTTTGGCGAGCTCCTATGCTGACGAGGGGGCGAATGAGGGCCTGTTGGGTGCCCTTTAGGGGGAGGCTTCTTCGTGGTGTCCTAGCCGGACGCTCAACGTGGGCCACCTTCTTTGACGGCTGCACTCTCACGGCCCCTTCAGTAGGCCTCTTCTTTCCCGCCTCAGCCCCCTCTACGGGCTTCTTCATCTTCTTGGTCGGCTTCTGAGCCCCCTCGACCGGCCTCTTCCTTTTGGTAGGGACTTGCTGGGTGGCCGCCTTGGCGGGGACTTGTTGCTAAGTAACCCCCTTGGTGGGGATTGATGCCCACTCGTCCCTTGCAGGCTCATTCTGGACAGGCCTCCTCGGCGTCTGCCCTCATGCCTTCTTCCCCGCCTGGGCTTTCTTCTTAGCATAGGCACTCTCGAGTAGTAGCTTTTTGGCGTCCATTGTTACCTTTGCAAAAGAGAGAATATGAATTAGTACACCAGACGAGGATGAGGGGAATGTGTAAAAAAGCTATGAAACCTCTCCTATCGAGGGGGCAAGGCTAAGCACCAAAAACACTAGGGGAAGCTCCTCCTCCACCAAGGGTTTGGCCTTGACCGCCCCCAACACGATCAGGTGTGCCATGGCAGCGGCCTCCTCATCCGAAAGTGGAGGGGGACACTTCTCAACCGTCGTACAGGCCACTCCACACTTCGACCTGAATAACCAACCTTTAGGGTAGGAGATGAAGAAAAATTTGCCCTTCCAGTTGTGGACAAATGTGAGGTTATCAACCGGTCTCCCCCTCCGTGGCTGAAGGTAGTACATGCAGACCTCGAAAGAATGCTTCCTTGGGACATACATGGCACAAAATATCTTCGAGGTCAACTCCACATCCCAAAGCTGAGCCCACACTAGCATGGCTACGAGGGTCCTGACAGAATTGGGGATGAGTTGGCTAGTCGTGATGCCATACCACTCCAGCAGCTCGGACATCAAAGGGTGAAGAGGAAACCTAAGGCCGAAGTCTAAAAAATGTTGGTATATACAAATTTCCCCCTCGTCAAAGATCCACGGCTAGTCGCTGAGGTCAAGAACCCTAAGCTGGTAAGACTGAGGTATGTGAAACCTCCTAGTTAGGGCCTTCACTTGGTCTACGTCCAGAGTGTTGTCGAACTCCAAACGCAGGGTATCAGCCATCGCCTACCCCTCTTCCTCCCTCGGCGTCATGGATGCGGCACTCTCACAAGGAGGGTCATCACCTCGGCGGCTACCCTCGGCACCCCAGAGGCTACCCTTTCCCTCAGCACCATCACCTCTCATTGAAGGGGGACTACGACCAATGGACCTAAGGGAGAAAGGGGTGAAGGAGTCCAAAGAGAGGTCCCTTCTGAACCATCTGGAAGTTCATAGCACTCAAGGCCAGAATCTGAGAAAGACATGGTTTGAAAGTTACCTAAGAGACAAAGGTGAGAAAAGTGAAGACGAGGTGTATCGACGATTGAAGATCTGAGAGTAGAGTTCACTCGATAGCGAGGGCGCCTAAAGACAAATGACAAAGAAAAATTGCCACTAAGGCCCCTATTTATAGAAAAATGAACGGTTCAGATCCTATCAGATTCAACAGTCATGAGGCCTTCACCTTTGATGACCATCTGCAATGTGACACTCGATGCCTAGCCTCGGGGAAACGAAATGACGCCTAGTAAACCAACGTGTGCCTAGCCTCGAGGAAACGAAACCACACCTAGTGAATCAGCGCTTAGCCTCGGGAAGACGAAACGACGCTAAGCAAACCGATGGGCCTGTTCACCGGAATCCACCGGTTCAGGTGCATAGACCCGATGGACACATAGACCGGTTCGCCCAGAGTGCTCGTCCCCCCTATGAAAGGCTTTCTCATGCCAGACCCATATCGGGCACGACCCCGGCACGCCAGCCAGTGAATCCCGTACCGTGCACGGCCCCAAACCGTCACCGCGTGAGTATAAGGCATAGGCTCGGCTCAGCCAGGTCCCCTCCACCTTGGGCTCCCTAGCAGAAGCTGAGGCATCCATAGCTTCACCTCTCTTCCATGACTTGAAATCAGGCCAAAGCAGAAGCGAGACGAAGGCGATGCCACTGCAGGGTACATTTCATTGAAAAAGCCCGAAGGCACCTACCAATATCGACACTCCCTTTGGCCAAAGTTAGGGCCCCTTTCGAAGCCCCACCTCGGCCTCAGGAGTGGGGGGCAAGTGATGTAGGCTCATTCGGCTGGCCTATACAAGGCTGACGTGTGTCGAATGGAGGACGCCTGCATAAGCTTACCATGAGGACGCCCAGGGTTACCTGACATGGACCAAGCGGACCCAATCACAAGGCGCCGCGTGGCTCTGGCAGAACATCTCGCCAGGCCCTCATACAGCTCGCATTTGGACCATCTACACCCAACTACCCCCTGGCAGCTCCAATTATAAATGCAAGGCATCCCCCACAAGGTAAAGGATTCGAAACCTTTGTGATCTCTAGTGCTCTCTCTTCTAAGGACCTAGCGCTATCCGAGACCTCGTATGGGCCCCTCGGTTCCAGACTCATCACTTACCTCGTGCACATACTAACTTGATCGTCGGAATCCTCGCCTCAGGTAATCACTCGAGGCCTCTCACACCTTCTCCCTTGTAGATTCACTACAGTGGGAACAACATCTCATCCTCCCTTGGACACCCTTCTCAGTACCAGCCCTTGGCTTCTATAGTATCCGAAGGAACAATTCGCCTTGGCCTCCTATCCTCGGCCTCGATCATCTCCTCTATACCTTCAAAGCCTTCGGCCTTCCTTCAAAACTTGGAAGTGAAATTACTTTGTTGTCCTCAGCCAAACCGAGCATCAACACCTCTGATAGTAGGAGTCCGGGACTCCCATCCTTTTGGCAAGCACTTGCGTCATGTTGTTCAAAAGTAAACACAGATGCTAGTTTTTTGTTATCGTGTAAAGTTGGGTTTAGAGTAGTTGTCAGGGATCATAATGGATGTGTTTTAGTTGGTCATTTTGGACCTCTGTTGGCAAACTCGACTATCCTAGCTGAAGCTTTAGCAATATCAAAGGGACTGGACTTGGTGAAGTGATTTCAAATCTCTCAAGCTTTTGTGGAATCTGACTGTGTTAATTTGATCGGTGCAATTACAAGTTGAAATTCAGTTGGCGAAGGGTGTTTGCTTTCTCTGTTAGGATATTGTGGAATTGTGTAAATCGTTCCCTATCAACTTTCTTTTTGTAAAAAGACTTGTAAATGGGATAGCTCATGAACTGTTAGGAGAGGTCTAACAGAGTCTGGCCTTTTTGTTCTCTAACATCTTTAATTACCAAAAAACAAAGTTAAGGCTTAATGATGAAATGAGATAAACTTCATAATAGGTTGAAAGCATTATTATTGATCATTTTAAGAACATCTTCTCTTCTGATGTCACCTCCTAATGTAGGGAAAGGAAGGGAAAGTTAGGGAAACCTTTACAAACTTTGTATTAATTTCCTGTCTTTCCCTTATTTTCCCTACATTTTCCTTCAAACCAAACATAGCCTTAATGATTAAGACCCACTTTGGTTAAGTCAGTCATATTTGAATTCCACAACAATTTTCTTTGAAGCATACCTTCTGGAGAGGAAATCAAGACATCATTATTTAGCATGGGTTATATTAAAACACACGGCTCAGATGGCTACCTACTCTTTTCTATCAATCTATGTGATCCGCCATTAGCATAGTGTTGATTGCTTATATTCAAAGGATAGTTTTTTAACTACTCCGTGCTTTTTTTTGTCAAACTCCACAATTGAAGACATCAATAGAACCTATTTAGCTCTAACTACACAAAAGAGTAATATTGAGTGTGGCTTACCTTAGATTAATTGGTTTGTGCAATGTAATCTACAAGCTTATAATGAAAATCATTGCCAATAGACTTTGGGATATATTGTTAAACAGTGTTCACAACTTTCACTTATTATCCCATATAATTGTGCCATTCCAAAATGCTTTGGCACCTCGAAGGTAGATTGTTGATAATTCTATCATTGCACATGAAATTGTTCACTCTATGAAATCTATGATTGGTAAAGATGGTTTCCTTCTATTAAAAATTAATATAGCCAAAATATATGATAGAATAGGGTAGAGTTTCCTTCTAAAGGTTTTGAGCTACTTAAGTTTTTCAGTGAAGGGTGCAACTTGGACAGGCACAACCCAAGCAAAGGTTGGCCTAACCCACAATTTTACATGGGCTGGGCTTGGGCCAGGGTGGGCCTAAGCCTAGCCCTTAGGTAGCCTAGACCTGGCCTAACCATAGCCTGACCTTATCCTAACCTAAGCCCTGCCTATGTTTTGTGTGTGTGTACACATATATTTACATGCATACATGCATATGTGCATACTTTTTCAGTAAAGCATACATCATGCATACATATGTACATACATTTATATCAAATTTTAGTGTAGGCTGATTGACCAATCTAAGCCAAACCTAGGCCCGAGTCCAATGCAAGTGCATCAAATTTCAATGTAGGTTTGGGCTGTATTGGATAACTTGGGATTGACCTCAGGATCAGGCCTTAGGTTCAACTCTTAGGGTTGGGCCTGAGTTGAACTTAAACCTGGCCCAGCTCGCTCGACTTGCGCGTTGCGCCCCTAATTATTATTTGTTCAAAAAGTCTTTTTCAGATTACTTATTAGAAAAATGGACCTTAGGGAGCCACATGGATTCCCATTTAGCATACAATGTCAGAAAATTAATCATCTCAAGTTTGCTAATGTTTTAATTTTAGTGGAAAAAGCTTCTCTTATGAGGCAACAATGACAAAGGATGCACTTACACCCTACATCAAATAGTTAGAATGAGCTATAAACTTTGCAACAACAAAAAATGACAATGAATATCTTACGGCTATGTTTGGTTTGAATGAAAAGGTAGGGAAAAGAAAGGAAAGGCAGGGAAACTTATACAAGGTTTCTAAATGTTTCCCTACCTTTCCCTACTTTTTACTTCAAACCAAACACAGCCTACATGATAGCGGACCTTGGCATAACAAAGGAAGGTGATGTGCGAGTGAAGTTGTTAGGGGAGGATCTCAAAATCTCAAAGTAGTAGTGGGTGAAGAGGGATTGGCTATGCTTCCTGCATGGGTGTTTGTTCAAAGTTTTTGGAATTCTACAACCTAAGATTGAAGAGGTGGAGGTTCATGCATGGTGTTGTTCTGCTAAACAAACAATTAGGGCTCGTTGAATCATGCATTTTCTTTTCATTTTCTCCTTATAAGACAAAGGTTTGAAGATCTTGATGCACATGCAGTTGGAAAACTTTTAAAGATCAAAAACTAATTTCGCATTGGTAGGATTTGGAGGGTGAGGGAATCTGCTCAAGATGGTTTTAAATGGTGGTGGATTCTTCTTTGTGGTGTCCCTTTAATTGTATTGAGCATTTCTACTTTTAGAGAGTCGGCAATGCCCTAAGAAACTTTGTAGAAGTAGATTAAGAGAATGTTGGAATTCATTAGACGTTATTCACTTAGGTTATGTTTGGTTTTAAAGAACTTGTATAGGTTTTCCTACCCTTCCTTACCTTTTCTTTCAAATCAAACACAACCTTAAAGACCAAGAGTAGATCTCTAAAAGAACTTTCGAAGTATTTGAATTTAAAAGTGAGAGGGGTGAGGCCAATTTGAGTAGGGACAATGATGGAATTAGTTGATTTGGGTTTGGGTCTAAATTCGGTTGTCTCCTTACTTGTGAGAGTTTCTCTCTCACCTTTAATGGGCTTGCACTTATTACCCAAGCCCAAGCAGTAATTCTACTCAAAATTATTTGGGATAGATAGGTCACGAACTAATTTAAATCCAAGTAAAGCCCAGGCCCACCACACTTTGGGGCTTTTCCCAAAACTAGGGGGATGTTCAAATCTATTTTCCAGGTCTTATTCCTAAAACTAAGGCTCAATTCGGAAAGAGTACAAATACAAATATAATGTACAATACTAATACATACAAAATATGTATTTGTATTTGTACTCCTTCCAAACAAAGCCTAAGGCAATGTTTGGTTTGAAGGAAAATGTAGGGAAAGGAAAGAAAAGACAGGGAAACCTATACAAGGTTTCTAAAAGTTTTTCTACCTTTTCCATCCTTTCTCTACCATTTCCTTCAAACCAAACACAGCCTAAAGGGGCACCTAACCCTTGCATTAACTAGGAAGTTGAACGGACGTTGAATTTGAAAAGATGTTTGGTGTCTCTATCAATAATAGAAAGGAAGAGGTGAGGAAATGGTTTAGGGCAAAGTGATTTTGGAGAATGAGGCCTAGGCGAAGAAAGTGTCGCAGTTTGTGGAGTCAAATTGTAGCCTTAAGTCAAATTCTTCATATGGAAGTCTTTACTACCCACCTGATTGTAATAAATCAAAATTTCTTAAGGAATTCTATATAGATTTGGTGTTGTAAAGGCTCATGGCAAGGGAGACTCAAGGTAGGATAAACCATAGTACTCATGGTAAAGGTAGAGGTGGTAGGGGTAGGATTGAGTCTTGTGTTTTGTTTTGTGTTTGGTAGGCTAGTTTGTCTTTGATCTCTAGTTGTGGCTTATAGCTTTTGGTCTTGAATTTTTTGGTCCATGTGAATTTTGTGGGTCCTTGATTTGGGCTTGGGTTGGTTTTGGTTCTAGGTCATTTTTTGGCCCCTTGTGGCTACTATATACTTGTATACTCCTCTTTCTTTTTATTAATAAATTCCATACTTTTTCGTTTTCAAAAACAAAAAAAAAATGCAAAGTTAGCTATTTATATAAGCAAAAATACCCAAGTGAGATTGCTTTCTAATGCCCACAAGTACCTTGGTGAAAGGGATGAGAGATCCATCATATGGATGGCCCAACCCTGTAGGAAGGTTGGTCGAAATTTCAAAAATTTCTCTCTCTCCCATCTGGGAATTGCATTCCCTATTTTAGAAAATTGCATTTTCAATGATCAATCTTGAACCAAACAGACCAGATCTGAAACCAAAAGGGAGGTGAAGGATATACCTGATACGGAGTAGCAGTAACTCCAAATAAAGGTGTTCATGCCCAAGGAGAAAAACCTAAACCTGCTTCTACGAAAGATGACACAATGTGAGGTGAAGCAGGATCAGTAGGACGACTCTTCAGCAATAACTAAATTCTACAGCAAGAATGGAGTAGAGGGCTGGTGAGCACGACTTCAGATTGCTTTTTCTACAAAGAAGCAATATCAAGAACAATTCCTGATCACTCCCACAAGTGGAGATCGAACTGAGTACGGGTGGCAAGAAAAGGGAAGAACTCTGCACTTTTCTGTGTCTTGTCTGGTATCTTTTGCTTGTCCGCCCTGCTCTCTTATTTATAGCCTTAAGGAGACAACCTCCTAATCTAATTAGAAGTTTCCTGATCCAAATCTTTATTTGGATCTGGACTCTTTAAGTGATAAGGATAATCCCTTATCTTATCTGTAGTTTAAGATCAGCTTAATCATAATCAAATTAGCAATTTCCTAATCCAAATCTCTATTTGGATCTGGACTCTTTAAGTGGATAAGACTTATCCTCTTATCCTTATCTGCTGATCCAAACCCAGATCCGCCCCTATTTAATTAATCTAATTAACCCA
>NW_010729222.1:95515-124509 GCF_000365185.1 Nelumbo nucifera | reverse complement strand
CAGGGCAATACTGGAATTTTGGTCCGGTTCAGGGTTTCAAGAAAACCCACACTGCATGTACCTCAAGTCTCACCCTGGCAGCTGAGACAAGCCACCCCAACCAACTCGGCGGCACATCAGTGTCAGACTTGGCAAGATAAATCTCCCCAAATCTATCCAACGGCTGTGAAGATTCTAAACTAACACGAGTCTCATAAGTGTCCAGTTTAAGGGTATTACACAAAAACACACCACAATGACATGAATCAATTATGTGCTTTATTCATTTACAGTAAATGTCAAAATATACATCAATCTGATTGGAGCTAAGGGAATAACTGTCTAACAGATCCCACTTGCACTTAGGTCCAATCGGGTATAAGCCGAAGTCCCATACTTTCCACGTGTTTCTCAAACACTTTCTGTGTTAGTGGCTTAGTTAATGGGTCTGCCACATTCTCCGCTAAAGCTACCTTTTAACATCAATCTCCCGTAAATCTAGTGTTGTCACACAACAATGGAATGGGTGATGTGCTGAATTCCAAATTCCAGAATGAACACCTTCATTCATTAGGCAGCCTCAGTTACGACAATGTGATCGGCTTGGGTTGTGGAATCTACGGTGAACTCCTGTTTGCTGCTTTTCCAGCTAACAACACACGATCCTAGCATTAAGATATAACCAGATGTAGACTTTCTATCATCTGGATCTGATTGGAAATCGACATCAGTATACCCCTAGATCTATAGTGAACTACCATCAAATACCAGACAAAACTCTTTTGTCCTTCAAAGGTATTTTAGTATGTTTTTCACAGCGGTCCAATTCTCCTGCCCTGGGTTAGATTGGTATCTGCTTACCACACTCACTGCCTGAGAAATGTCAGGATGAGTGCACAGCATGGCATACATGATGTTCCCTACGGCTAAGGCATAGGGGATCTCTTTCATGCCCTTAATCTCTTTGGGAGTCTTGGGAGACATACCCTTGGAGAGAGTGACTCCATGCCTGAAAGGAACATCTCCTTTCTTGGAGTTCTCCATACTGTATCTCTTGACTATCGTGTCAATGTAAGCAAACTGAGATAATCCTATTATCCTCTTCGATCTATCTTTATAAAGTCGAAGACCCAATATGTAGGAGGCTTCTCCAAGATCTTTCATAGAGAATTGCTGTGAAAGCCACACTTTCACCGTAGTTAACATTCCTACATCAATCTCAATGAGTAGAATGTCATCTACATATAGAACCAAGAATGTAACATTATCCCCACTGGTCTTCCTGTAAACACATGGCTCATCCGGATTCTGCTCAAAGTCAAACAGTTTGACGGTAGAGTCAAACCGGATGTTCCAACTCCTAGAAGCTTGCTTAAGTCCATATATTGATTGGTTGAGTTTACATACCATGTATTCCTGACCTGCAGCTATGATACCTTACGGTTGCTACATATAGGTATCTTCAGTAAGATCTTCATTCAAGAACGTGGTTTTGACATCCATTTGCCAAATCTCGTAGTCATTGTATGCTGCTACAGTTACCAGGATCCTAATGGATTTAAGCATGGCCACAGGTGAAAAGGTTTCCTCATAATCGAGTCCCTCTTTTTGAGTGTATCCTTTCGTCACAAGACGAGCCTTGTAGGTCTCAAATTTACCATCGGGGCCCTTCTTCCTCTTATAGATCCATTTGCAACCAATTGCCTTTACCCCAGGGGGCGGATCTACTAGAGTCCAAACTCCATTGGTCACCATCGAGTCCATCTCAGCTCTTATGGCATCTATCCACTTCAAGGAATCTATGTCCAACATAGCTTCTGAATAAAGTCACAAGATCCTCCTCACTGGTTGTGGCTTCCACCAAGTAACTTTCTTGGTCATAGCGTAACGAACTAGAGGACTAGAAACCTAAGTAGATCTTCTAGGTTGGTTATTTTTTGGATCTGGTGGGACATCTCCCATTACCCCTGGGCTCTCCTCATCAAGAACAACTTCCTGATGATGATTATCCAGGATGTAATCTTCTTCTAGAAAGTGAGCATTTCGACTACAAAACACTTCTTGCTCTTTTGGATCATAGAATAAATAACCTACAGAGCCTTTGGGGTAACATACAAATAGGCAACGACTGATCTTGGATTCTAATTTGTCAGCACTAGTTCTTTTAACATGTGCCGAACAACCCCAAATTTTCAAGTGTCTTACACTTGGTTTCTTGCCAGTCTATAGCTTATATGGAGTCTTAGGAACGGATTTGGTTGGAACCTGGTTCATCACGTAAATCGTTGTCTCTAATGCGAAAACCCAAAAGGATGTAGGTAACTCTGAGTGGATGAGAAGTGATCGGACCATATCTAATAGAGTCTGATTTCTCCTCTCTAACACATTGTTTAATTGTGGTGTAACAGGAGGAGCTAGTTGTGATACAATCCTATTTTCCTTTAAGTAGTCCCTGAATTCGTCAGAGAGATACTCGCCGCCTCGATCTGATCGAAGGGTCTTAATTCTCTTTAAACTTTTCAAAAGATTCAGACTTATGTCTCATTAGGTACATGTAACCATACCGTGAGTGATCATCGGTAAAGGCTATAAAATAAATATGCTGGTTACGTGTCCTAACATTCAGGGGACCACATACATCAATATGTATAAGGTCAATGTGCCTGTAGATCTTTCAGGCTTATCGGTAAATGGTTACTTCGTTATCTTACCTTGAAGGCAAGGTTCACAGGTTGGAAGATCTTCTACAGTTAGAAAATCCCAAGGACCATCCTTTACCAACCTTGTGATACGATCTATATTAATGTGGCGAAGTCGATAATGCCACAGGCACGTGGAATTAACTCTATCACGAGTCCTCTTCTTGGGGATTATTTCCGACGTAGTTTCGGTAATGTTTGTTTCTAGAGGAGGACGGAGAACATAGAGACTGTTCTCAAGTTCTCTGTATGCGAGGAATTTTTTATTCCATTTAATAGTAATCACATTACTGAATAAGATAAAATAACCATCCATGCACAAATTTGAGACAAAAATCAAATTTCTTCTTAAATTAGGTACAAAAAGACAATCTTTAAGTACAATTGTTCTTTCTCTGAAAACTAGTTCTATAGTTCCTATGGTTGTAGCTGCAACTATTGCAGAAGTCCCCAAGTAGAGTGTCACTTTTCCATCACTCAATCTTCTACTTATCTTGAACCCCTGCAGTGAGTTATACGCATGAGTTGAAGCCCCAAAGTTAGTACACCAGGAAGCATAAGTGACCAACAAATTGGTCTCTATGATAAAAGATTCAAAATTACCTTGCTTCTTAGTGTCCAGATATTGAGGACAATTCCTATTCTAGTGGTCGGTCTGTTTGCAGAAGTAACAGACATCCGATGCCTTATCTTTCTTTTGCTTTTTAGTTTTGCTACTCTTCTTCTAAGTCTTCCTTTTAGCCTTTCACTTTTTCTTACCCAATTTGCCACCTTCAACAAGCATGGCTATCGGCTTATCCTTTTTTATCAGTTCTTCAGCCCTCTACAACATATTGTTGAGTTCCTGAAGGCTAACGTTTAGCATATTCATGTTGTAATTCATGATAAACAGATTGAAGGACGGAAGTAAGGAATTGAGGACAACATCAATTTTGGTGTCATGATCTAGCCTTGACCTGAGAGCCTCCAGTTCATTGATATAACCCATCATCTTAAGACAATGGTCATGAACTTGTTGATTCTCAGTCATTTGTGCGGTCATAAACACTTTTAAGACCTTTTATCGAGTAGAATGGTTATGCTCTTCATACATAGTGTTTAGACTATCCAATATATCCTTGGACACTTCGATCTTATCGAATTGTCATTGTATCAAATTGTCCAAAGATGTTATAATATAACACTGGGCAAGACAGTTTTTCTCTTCCTATTCTTGATACTCTCTTCTTCAAGCCTCAGAAGCCCTGTCACCCGGACGATCCGGAGCAGGGTTCTTAGCAATTTTGTCCAATTTCTCGAACGTTAGAACCAGCATAAGGTTTCGGAACCAATCAGCATAATTAGGGCCCTTGAATTTGTTATCATCCAATAATTTAGTGAAGTTTCCGTTTGCCATTTCTGGTAAAGGCAAGGAAGATTTGTAAGTCCACAACCTAATTGATTCATGTCATCACATAGAAAAGGCTTTTAATCTATGTTCCATTTCCATTTTGGGCATCTCTGAGATTCCCTCCAATCTTAGTGACGAGGACAGTTGTATCTCTAGAAATGTGGGAAACCACATGGGGAGCATGGAGCCAACTGTTTCAGTTGCAAAACCCCACCACCTTCTATGAAGGATCTCATCCACTCATCTTATGAGCTTTCCCTTTGGCCTTTGTCAAACAAGAGGAAGAGAGGAGGAAGAACGAAAAGAGGACTACATTTTTCTTGTACAAGAAAGTGAAAGATGTTTGTGAGAGAGAGAGAGACAGTTTGCTTTAAGCTAGAGAGTCGTCAACTAGAGAGTTTTCTATTGTCCGTGCAATGGTGTTTGAGCGGCAAAATTTAAATTAGCGACTAATTTTGAGTCCGCCAAAAATTGGAAGAGCAAAAGAGGCATTAAAATTTGCCTCTAAAAGTAACTCTATTAGCCAGCCCTCTTTGATATGTTATAGAGTCATTTTTTCTTGATCGCCTCTAGCCAAGTGCCTCTAAAAATAGGAATTCTAGTAGTGAATGTGTGGGGCCGAAACCCCACACACCTATCATCTATCTCTATAGGCACTAACCCAATCAATTTTAAAATTAGAAAACCTTTTAGATTTGAGGAGATGTGGCTCTCCCATGAAAAGTGTGCAGAGGTAGTTAAAGAAAATTGGGCGAGTTAGCAGAATGATCCAAAAAAATTCCCACTTCTAGAAGGTGTGATAGGGTTAAGAAAGCTCTTAGAAAGTGGAAAAAGACTGAGTTCGGAAAGGTCCAAGACTGGACAATAAGGATAAAGCAAGATCTAGCTATGGAACAAAGGAAAAAGGGTTTAGATTACAATCAACAAAGAGTGGAAGAAATAGAAAATCATTTAGACAACTGATTGAAGAGAGAGGAAATAATGTGGACCCCAAAATCGAGAGTTAATTCGATTAAGTATGGGGATAGAAACACTCGTTTCTTTTACAATTCGACCATTAGAAGGAAAGCAAAAAATCCTTAAAATTAAAAATGAGGTTAGTGTCTGGGTGGAGGGTCAAAACCAAATTAAGATTATTTTTGAAAATCATTTCAAAAAGATATTCCCAACTTCCATTCCTTCTGATATCGACCGGGCCCTAGAAGACATCAATGGTATGATAAATGAGGAAGAAAATGAAAGCCTCCAGAAAGAAGTCTCAGAAGAGGAGATTAAGGAAGCTCTTTTCAAATGGCTCCTAGGAATGCTCCAGGCCCTAATGGCTTCTCAAATCTCTTCTTACAAAATTTTTGGGAGGTGATAAAGAATGATGAGACAAAAGAAGTCAGATCCTTTTTTAGTGAAGGTGTCATGGACAGATCCCTAAATTCAACTTTCATTGCTCTAATTCCAAAAGTTAAACACCCAGACGCCCCCTCAAATTTTAGGCCTATTAGCCTGTGTAAAATAGTCTACAAAATAATTGTAAAAATCTTAGCAAACAGGCTAAAGCCTATCCTTGGTAAAATTATCTCTAAAACCAAAGAGCTTTCATCCCGGGAATAGTCATCTCTGATAACATATTAATTGCTCATGAAATAATGCATTTCATGAATCATACTAAAGCTAAGAGAGATTATATGGTTGTAAAGCTAGATTTAAGAAAAACCTATCACAGGGCAGAGTGGGCCTTCCAGAAAGCAACTATGGAAAAGATGGCTTTTGGGGCAAAGTGGATCTCTCAAGTGATGGCTTGTGTGAGCACAATTTCTTATCAGATTCTGGTCAATGGTTCCCCACCCAAAAAGGGGATTAAGACAAGGAGACCCCCTTTCCCCTTACCTGTTGAAAGGGATGAGAGATCCATCATATGGATGGCCGAACCCTACAGGAAGGTTGGTCGAAATTTCAAAAATTTCTCTCTCCCATCTGAGAATCGCATCCCTATTTTAGAAAACTACATTTTCAAAGATCAATCTTGAACCAAACCGGACCAGATCTGAAACCAAAAGGGAGGTGAGGGATATACCTGATACGGAGTAGCAATAACTCCCAATGAAGGTGTTCATGCCCAAGGAGTTCTTGATCACTCCCACAAGTGGAGATTGAACTGGGTAGGGGTGGCAAGAGCAGGGAATAACTCTACACTTTTCTATGTCTTGTCTGGTGTCTTTTGCATGTCCGCCCTGCTCTCTTATTTATAACCTTAAAGAGACAATATCCTAATCTGATTAAGAGTTTCCTGATCCAAATCTTTATTTGGATCTGGACTCTTTAAGTGATAAGGATAATCCCTTATCTTATCTGCAGTTTAAGATCAACTTAATCCTAATCAAATTAGGACTTTCCAGATCCAAATCTTTATTTAGATCCAAAGACTTATCCTCTTATCCTTATCTGTTGATCCAAACCAAAATCCACCTTTATTTAATTAATCTAATTAACCCAGTTTGAAATTGGGCTTTAGGCCCATTAAGTTTATGTGCTCAATTAGCCACATGTATGGTGTGGGACCCAAACATTGATCTACACATCAACCACATGTGTTCAGCCCAGCCTTTGTTACAAGGCCTAGCCAAATTCACTGTAGGAGACAATGAACCCCTGAGTCCATCACTATGGACTCTTAATGGGCCCAACATTTACACTAAATGGTCCTTAGGTCTAGCCACCTTATGAAAACCCAAGGACTATGGGCAGATGCAAGATTAGCCCATCAAGTATTACCCTCAATGGTCTTACACTTAACCTCTCAGCCTATAATGATCAAACACTGCCCAACAAGAGAGGAACTCTCCCTCGGCTGCAAGGTACAGTGTTTCACTCTCTACTCATGTGGATACCGGGAATTAAAACCTTTTGCAAACATTTTGAAACTATAATATATATGTATATCTCTATATAAATATATTTTGCAAAAATAAATTTCAATGGTTGAAATCAACTGCCAGCAGTTTAGGTTTCTATCAGAGAGAGTGCATCCTCGATCATTCACTTTGTCCGACAAAGGGGCTGATCCTGTCACTATGATCACCCACTCAGATGAATTCTCGGACTGTCCCAACATACCTAGGTTTTGACCCCCTCTAAGGATCTCACTGATTGGCATATCAAAGACAGACCGATCTGACACCTAGTGCAGTACCATAATCGAGTCTAGGGGTCAAGTGTAACATTCCAGTTTTGCTCATCTATCTCCAAGGTCCAGAGCAATATTGGAATTTTGGTCCGGTTCAGGTTTCAAGAAAACCCACACTACATGTACCTCAGGTCTCACCCTGGCAATTGAGACAAGCCACCCCAACCAACTTGGCGGCACATCAGTGTTAGCTTTGGCAAGATAAATCTCCCTAAATCTATCCAATGGCTGTGAAGATTCTAAACTAACACTAGTCTCATAAGTGTCTAGTTTAAGGGTATTACACTTGGAAACTTTATTCATTTACAATAAATGTCAAAAGATACATCAATCTGATAGGAGCTAAGGGCATAACTGTCTAACACTTGGAAACCCTCAAACATTTGGCAACTTAAAAAATCTCATTTATATTTCGTGATTGACAAGGTGAAGAACAAATTGGTTAGTTGGAAGTCTGGCACACTTTCTCATGTTGCTTGCTTTGTGCTCATCAAACCTATGTTGGCCACATTTCCCATTTATCATATGCCTTCTTCCTAAATCCATTATCTTCTACCTTGATAACATTTCTCAAGATTTTTAGTGGGATTATATTGGGAAGGAAGGTAAGAAGATGTATTTAAAGGCATATTTGAGTTCCCAACTATCTAAGATTAAGGGTGCCATGGGCTTAAAAAATATGGGACCTCTCCATGTTTCTTTTTCTTTTTCTTATACTTTTTTTTCTAAAGCCTCTTAATGTTGCTTTGATAATGAAGTTATTTTGGTGATTCCTAATAGAATCTAATGCTACCTTGGTTATAGTTCTTCTAAGTATCTTCATTCAACAAGGTTTGGATGGTGAAAAAGATAAGCCAATTTTACGAGGTATGGAACAACATTTTGTTCAAGTGTATACAATAATTTGAGTGTTGTCTTGCATGAAAAATAATAAGATGTATCAAATAAACATAAGTATGATGCAAGAATAGAAATCACAAGAAAACCAAGGATTTATAGAGATTCGACTCTTCCAACCTATGCCCTCTTCTCAAACACACCACATGAAAATGAAATCCAATATTTTAGTTGGACTTACGAGTGCCAACAAGACATACTACAATCACTATATAGTTCACGATAGGGATGGCAATTTTCCCCATCCCCGACAGGGACCCGACTTCCCCGACCCCATCAAGTCGAGGATGGAGATTGCTTTGGCGGGGCAGGGATGGGGATGGGGATTAAAAGGAATCCCCAATCAGGGTTGGGTTCGGGGATGGGGATTGAGGTTTCCACCCCGCCCCAATCCTGATTATAACATATATATATTAAATGTTATTTATATTAAATATATATTATTATATTATTTCTATATATCAAAATATATTTAAAACATTGCTTATAATTTAAATTTTTTATTTATTTTCAAAAAAATACTATTATCTAAAAAATTGGGGATTCAGGTCCCCACGGGGAATCCACCCCGTCGGGGATCGGGGATAGAGGACAAATTTTATCCCCGACGAGGATTGGGAATGTGGATGGGGGTTAATTTCAAAATCGGGGTCGAGGACGGGGAATATGATCCCTGCCCCATTGCCATTCCTAATTCATGGTTGCTATCCAAACCTTTTCTAGCATCCAATCCTTGAAAACACACAACACTCAGCTAGATTCTCTAGCCACCTAATAGTAACCATTCTCTTGCAAATACAATAAGATAAAAATTATAAAACAACAAATTATTGCCTCTTCAAGGCTGATAGAACAATACAAACAATCTCAATATGCAAGAAACCACAATATAAGCTTGGGCTCAATAAAGCCTTTTGGAACTCAATGTAGTCTTGATTTTTCTTACTCAAGGCATTCAAACTTAGAGATTTATCTCTCTTTTTATCACATGGGAAGCTCAATAAATATATCTTGTTTTTTTTTTTGCTTTTCCCTCTGATTTTTCTTGTAATCCCTTTTCTTTCTCTTGTGTTTCTTGTGTTCTCTTTCTTTCTCCAAGATTTTATATTAAAGATTCAATATGATCATTTGAATCCATTGATTATTTAGTTTTTCTCAAATGCAAAAGTTCAGAGGTGATTTTTAATTGATTTCGATCCATCCCAAAGAGAAAAGAGTCGTTAGAGCCTTTTAATAACCATTAGAATCGAGTTGTCAAAGATTTAGTGTGCCAAGAAGTTGACTAGTAACCTATCAGACAAAGTAAGTAGTTGACTTCTTAGTTTCTAGAATCAAGATTCTACTAATAGATTAAGTAGTCAACTTCTAGGTGAAGTCCAGAATTTTGTAAACAAGTAGTCAATTGGTTGTCTTAACTAATCGACTGCTTAGGCATTGTTCACTTAGCTAGTCAGATGTAGTCAACTTCTTATCTCAAGTAGTTGATGTTTTAAGTTCCTAAAACTCAAATTTGTTAACAAGTTAACTCTTAACCTTTGGAATTTGACTTCTTAGTCTGTTAGAATGTGTAAACACTCTAAACTTTTAAGGACAACAAGGTCCAGGTACATTCTAAAGGTCCATCCAAGTTAACCACTGATCTCTAAGGTATTTATTTAACCATTATTGGTCTAATATGAGCCCATTTTGAGTTTCTTGCAACTAGTTACATCAAGGATACTGATAAGCGCACACAGTATCCCGGTCATGGTCCCAAGGATACTAATCAGCGCGCAACTCAATGCAGTTATACTCGCTAGGGATCTGATAAGTGTGGCATAACTTCACAATCCACTCCCTAGATAGTTCGGTCGGGCCAAAAATGGCTATAGCTTGCTCGACATCATGCCTCCTCCCTACTAAAGACCCAATGCAGTACTCCCCAAAAGAGTCCTCCCTTGAGGAACTCGCTTAATCATCTGCCCTTTGGTCGGACGACCTATTACCAGAAGGGCTATGAGACATTGGAAGAAGTAGATTACTCACTCGAGAAGGTAAAGGAGATCAAATAGCGACTAACAGAACCTCGATAGAGCGGACAATGAGCGGTACTCGAACAATAACCTCCTCCGATCAGACACCACCCCCGAAAGCTCCAAAAACAGTGCAAGTGGGACCTCAGTGGGGTCCCCGTACTTATAACCCACCATGCAAAGGAACAAATGGCGGAGATGCACTAGCAACGAATCGACGGCTGGCGACGCATGCGAACAACTTTGAATTCAAAATTTGTGTGCCTACAGGGTGCGCTCCTTTTTGAATTTGAAATCAGCACGCCCGTAGTGTGTGCCTCTTTTTCAAATTTCACTATGTGCGCCTCCTTTTCAAATTTCAAATTTGAAAAAACCGCCATGGTCTTGCCCGACCTCAGACTAGATAAAGAAAGCAAGCCGGGCAACCTACAAACTAGTTGGACCGATTACCTTCTTGAAAGCTACTCCCTTCGTTGAGTTGACATAGGCTCGGGAGTGGGGGGCAATTGATGATGGGTAATTTGGTCCTCCTAATTGCCTTGTGATACGTGGCCTTCAAGTGACACCTCAACGCTGAGTAATCAAATTAGCTCGGCAAGTCATCCTGGAGCACCTTGCCTAAGCCGATCTCCACCTCGGCCAGGCCGAACTGACTGGCTCCCTAACTCACGGCGAGCTATCTCAAAGACCAGTTGAGCTGTAGGAATCCACAACGACTTGCGAGGAGAGCCCGCTGACTTGGAACGATAATGCGATACTAGCCCGAGATCTCTGGGACATTAATTCCTCGACCGTTAGACCGGCCTACCGCATCGCACGGCTCTAAGTTATTCAAGCAAAATGTAACCTCCGCACATATCTTGTAACCGACATATTAATGCACCCAACTAAGCGAAAACGGCTCCGCAAGATGGTGAGACCCATTGTGAAGGACTCTAACCATCGAAACCTGTATAAGGCGCCCACTTCTACCTAGAAAGGTGTGTGCGATCATACAATCTCAAGCTCTCTCACTCTCTCAAGAATTCTAAAAGCATCTTCTAACTTGAGGATCAACTCGGATAAAGACAACCCGGGCACTAACATTTGTCTGGTTTTTAATACAAATTTCAATTTATTATGAAACACATATCAAAATATTTTATTTTTATAATAAAAAATTAATCAAAATGAGAGAGTTCACTCCTTTTTCTTTCAATTCCTTGTCTTCTTGTGCCCTTATTTTCCATGCATGATTTGAAATTTTGAATCGAGAACCGTTCCAAATGACAAATTGTGAAATGAGTCCTAAATGGTGGATTTGACTTGCACATACAAAACAAAACGGAATTTCGGAAATTACATTTCTCAAAAAAACACAAAAAAGAATTTTGGCAATTACATATTTGCACTGAATTGGGAATTCTCCTCACAGAGCGCTCAGGACGATTTTACAACTACATCCCACTGTGTATTGGGAGATGTTCGTGATATGCGGTTGGGACACACCGTAGGTTAGTGTGCCGAGCAGATCTGGACTCATGTGCACTCTGTTTGGGTGATAAACCTGGCCTGACCAGCCCCTTAATCAGGGTTAAGGCAGCCTAAATGGGTATCGAATATTATATCTATATGAATATGATGTTGAAAAGACATGATAGCAGAAAATAATTTAGGATAAATTTTTTAAAAGTTAATTGATTAAGTGTACTTCTACTGTTTGAAAAAATTTTGACAATTTGATTAGTCCTTCTTAGTGATTAATATTCGTCAACTTTGATGTGAAAAGGACTATTTTACCCTCAACTATAAATTACTTGAATCTCTCTCCTCATTTTCTACTGCTGGAACTACCGGAATCGCTGGAACTGCGGGAACAGCGGGTGATGACCGGATCTCAGATCTGAGTACATCTCAAATCCGGGTTCCTTCGAGCCCGTACAACTGCTGTTACTCGGCTTCTAAGTTCGAACCAGTGGATACTGCCCAGGAATCCCTGCCCAACCCTCACCGAGCCCAGTTTGCTTAGGATTGCTGGCTTTGCGCCTCATGCTCAGGTTTTTCTTCAGACCCTGCAACCCATGGCATCATGGCATCGTCGGCAATGGAAAGAGGGAGACGGAGAATAAGGATCTCTGCAACAAAACCTGCAACCCATGGCATCATGGCATCGTCAGCGATGGAAAGAGGGAGACAGAGAGGAGGGATCTCTGCAACAAAACCTACAACCCCTGCAACCCATGGCGTGAACAAACCCTTCCTCTTCTTCTTCTCTTCACCCCTGCAAACCAAACTTCTCTTCACCCGATCGTTGGGGTCGGGTTCAGCTCCGCCACCGTCGTCAGCTTATTACATGCAAAAACTTGTCGATGATTGAGGTGGAGCCAACATCCAATTATGTGTTGGATTGCATCAACGTATCTTTCATTTTCAGCTTCAGCAAGGCATGGCTCCCTTTGGGCTTTGGATTAAAAACTGCTGACATGTCGCATGTGCCACCGTAACAGCAACTAACAACCACTATAACAGCTCCGCCACCGTCGTCTACATCGACACCCTCCGGCACCGGCACCTTTTTGGAAAGATTAGCAGTAGGTTGGAGATTGTTTGAAGGACTTGGGCGGTATCCGCTGTCTCCTCTTTTCTCTTTCTCTGTTCTTGTGTTCTGCTGAGATTACTTCAGAAACGAATCGATCTGCGCCAGACGATTAGTTTAGAAAAGAATCCGATGAAGAAAGAATGCTAATGGAAACACCGAAGCTCTTTCTAGCATATCCGCTCAGGAGCTTTTCTCTGGTTCCCAGTGAAGGGTATTCGGTTGACATCCCCCGCTCTATCTGTTTGTTTCGTTTTTTTCTTTTTTTAGGTAATATAGTTGATTTTTGATGAAGACAATACTCAAATTTGGGTTCCTTAAGGATCGAACCAGTTGGTTTGCTGTTGAAAGGAAGAAGATAGTAAGGGTAAAATTGGGATTAAAAAAATGGATGCAACTGGTAAGGGTAGAACTAGTCTATTGTTAGAAACAATAGGGCAGTGTCACTCAATTTTCAAATAGTAGGGGTACATTTGGTCAATTAGTTAAACCATAAGGATAGTTTAAGAATTTTACCCAAAATTTAATAACTAATCAACTGGCATCAATGCTCAGATGCTAACGCTGGATGACAGTTTGGACGGTGAGATGTTGAGGTCGGTAGGCCGATCTGCAAGACGAACAAAATCAGAATACTCGAGGGTTTGGACCTAGGCTGGGCATTTTGATGCTTAAGTTAACTGAACTGGTTACAACTTACAAGGAAGCATGGATGTTGAGAGAAAGAAAATAATAGAATATGCACTTAATCACGCATATCTTGTGAAGGAATGGAAGAGCTTTATATAGGTTTCAATGTCCAAGAGCTGTCCAAGATATCCAAGAACAATAAGCCTTATCAACCTGTTATCTTTGGGGCATGTTACACCATCGCCCGCGACGATCCTCATCTAGTCTCTTTGAAGCATGCGGGGATTAGGGTCACCTCTGCCAAATGGGCGATGTGTTGCCATCAGTTTCAAAACCAATAGGTATGCTAACCAGATAAGAACTATTTGCCACATAGGTTGGTAAACCAGAGGTTGGCTTGCTATAAGTTATTGGCTGCTTAGGTCAAGGAGGTCAAGCTGGCGTATGAAGTCATCAGCTTGTTCTCCCAAGGTGATGTGCTCCGCTCAGCTGAGGGACAACCGCTATTCTTTCTTAGGTTGGGTTAGTTGGTTTGGGCCAACCTAGCTCCATTCGACTTGTCCCATGTGGCACCAAGGTGTCAGTAAATGGTTTGGATTAGTCACGTGTCCTGTCGTGATTGGTTAGACAAATCACCCCTCATCATTAAAAGTGGTTATGGGTTAGGTTGGTTTTCATCAAAATTCATATGAGTTTTGCTATATTTTTTCAGATGCCTTAAATTTGGTGCAAGTCATAAAAATTAAATCCAAATACCAATTTATACCAATCAAAAATTGCGGGTCCCGTTAAATCCATTCGACAAGTCTTTCGATATCATGTCTTCTAGTCAGTAGCGGATGTACTTGGCTTGGCCCTCGGTAGTCTGATTCTATTTATATCGTTAGTATTATTTGCTTATAAACTTGAGATGGGATTTACTCCTTAGAGCATGTGCCTCACACCAACTTCACAGTGCATCATAGGAGAACATTTTCCATATATGATGTTATCATCCATATGAGATATTTCCAATGTACGACTGTGATGCACTATGAGGATGGGTGAGGTGCGCTCTATAGGAATAGATCCAAATTCATATAACTTGAGTCGGTAACTTTTAGAATTGGATTTGGGTTGAGTACTAAATAGTTTCTTCTACCAAGCTTGTATCGAACACAGAACATTTTTCATGATTGGATCAACCCCAGCCCTAGTGCTTAATCAAAATAGGAATGGCAATGCTAATGTCACATAGGTCCATGATTCAGTTAATTAAACCGTGGGCTATTTTTTTTTGAATAGAACTACTGCCACTGATGTTTAAAAAATTATGAACCAAAATCAATCAATTAATCGGTTGATTAATATGGTTTTTTGATTTTTGATTTTTTATGTTTACAATATGTATTATAAATAATCATATAAATATATAATATAAATACTCTACTTCACCTTTCTTTTGGTTTAAAAAAAATACAAATACAAATATATACAAAATAATGCAAAATATAAGATTTTACACTCTACCTATTTATATTTTATACTCCTTCCAAATAGAGACTTAATGCTTAATCAAGAGGGAAAGCCCGAGAGTGCTTGATCCTAACGTGCGCCGTGCGCGTCTGGGCAGCGTCTTCCTTATCCAGAAACGTCACTAGCTTTGTGGACCCCGAAAATATCCCAAATTTCCAAGCTCTCACTTCAATTAATGAAGGAGCTGAATTTTGTTTGATTATTTAAATATTTAATTTTTATATTTCTCACTTTTCCAGTTTATCCTCTATTTTTTTTTTTATTTTAATAATTTTTCTCCCACAAAGACAATGCCGGCGGTCATAAGCTGACCATCCAACGGTCTACGGTTATAACTCGTATGCCAGTCATCTCAATAAACGTGAATTGAGATCTGCTACTTACAAACCGCTTCTGACACCGACCTCACAGTCACATTTCACCCTGCGTAAGTGAATTGAATCAGTCGCACGCGGGACCATCTGCGTGAACTCGAAAGGCGAATCGGCGAAAAGGAGGACCTTGATTCAATTCATACTTTTCTTACTCTTCCGGTCAGTGTGGTTGTGCCCCGTCGCCGGCCGGAACATTGTCCAATTTTCGGTGGAAAACGGTGAGATCTTTGAATCTTAGATACGATTACAGGGCGAATTGATTTGTTCTTCAGTGAGTTTTATATATTTTAGTTGTAATTCGAGTGGTTTAATTGTCAATGATATAAATGACATGCAGACGTCCGTAGGTGTTGGTTTTGGAGATAGAATCGTTGGTTACAACTTTGAAGGACTTATGGGTATTTGTTTTCCGGGTTTGAGAAATCAGAAATCTTTGAGGTCTTTTTCTTTGGCATTTGTTGACCGTGGTGTGAAATTTGCTCCGTTTGGTTGTGGTTTTGGAGATTGTTCTGACGCGTCTTTTTGCTAGACAAGAAAGTCGACGGAATTCTGGGTTTTCTTCGTCTTGAGGAATCTGACACGTCGAAGTCGTGAGGTTTGACTGGTTTTTTGTTGTTTAATGACATGAAGCGATTGGGAAGTGTGATAGGTAGCGCGTGTTAACTGTTAAGTGCCTTGATTACTTGATAATACATGATGGTTCTCCTTTCTGAAGGGTATAATTTGAAGTTTGATGTGGAAACTAATGTGTTTGGTACATCTGATTGATGGTAATTGTATGGGAACTGAGAAATTGAGTGTTGGAAACGGGTTTTGGTGAAAGATATTTGGGATTCAAGCTGGTTATGTTTGTATCTGATACGAGTCCTGTTTGATGAAAGAACGGTTACTGGGTTTTGGTAGTCGAAATCGAGGATGGCTATAACGGATGTCTCAATCATACACCATGTTGCCATTGTGCTCACTTTGCTTTGGACCTTATCTTCTTTTAACATCTGCCACCCTGCGGTTTACTTCATATCTTTAATCTATCTCTATGAGGTATGACTTTATGCCTATCAACATCTGAAAATCTAATTTTAATTAAAGATGCAAATGGCACATATTCTTTTGTATTAATGTTAATTTTCTATCAATGCATTATTTCTTCTTATAGTTTGTTTCTATCAACTGTGTGCTCTAGGATATGGTGTTCTAGATCAAGTCGATTAAGGTAATACTGTCTTGCATGTTGGGTCTTATTTCTTTATCACCCTGAATTTTGCTTTCACCTTTATGGAAGGTTCATGAACATTATAGCATGAGGTTGCGAAAGAAGTTGCAGTTTGAGGAAAGAAAACAAGCAAATCAGAGAAGGGTAATTTCCTGCCTGGTAGTATGGTTCTGCTGTATCTGTTCTTAACGATTCTTATTTCCATTATATTCATAGTTTGTTTTGTTTCCTTGCCAAAACTCGGCCGCTGAAGTTATGAAGACCTCAGGATTATGTTAAATATTTTACTTTAATGCATTTCCTGTTCTTTTCAGGTACTTTCTGATTCAGAGACAGTGCGGTGGTTAAACCATGCAATAGAGAAGATTTGGCCTATATGCATGGAACACATTGTATCACAGAAGTTTCTTCTTCCAATAATTCCTTGGTTTTTAGAGAAGTACAAACCATGGACTGCTGTATGTTTCCACCTTTTTGATTAGTTTCTACCCCTGAAATCACAAAAAATGCACATCATTTCTGTGCCAACATAATTCTAATGACTAGGAGATATTGTTAGTCTGGAAAACTTGATTAGAATATTGTTACTGCTGAACATCTTAATCATAACCAACACAGTTAGGTCTGCATTTCCTGTTGCAACTGCCTTTATCTGTTAGTTCATAGTCTTGATTAATTTCTCCTTGCCCTGCGGGTTGTGGGCCTTGTGGCATTACCTCTCATTGTTAGAGATCTCTGCTTTAAATCTAAGGTGATGTTGCCCTTCTGCATCCTCTGTATTCACACATGGATGGTACCTCAACCTATTCTAGAGCAGCATTGTTTAGCTGGGCAGTCTCCTACATGGGCTCCTGCATGCTTCMTTTATGTTGCCTAAAAGGGTCTTAGATAGTTGAATCAATATTTTATATTTAGTAGTGTCAATATAAACTTTGGATGGTATTTGTATGTGTGCATGTATGTATTCTTGCATGTAATTATGCACAGATGAATATATTTCATTTATTCTTTGGAGAAATGATCTAGTTTCTTGATTTTGCATGTGCAGAAGAAAGCAGTTATTCAGCACCTATATATGGGAAGGACGGCTCCAATGTTTACAGACATAAGGGTCCTTCGTCATTCAACTGATGATGACCACCTGGTATACATCCCTTAGCCATTCAACTGGAACCATAGACTATACATATTGAATGCACTTTTTGGTTAAAGTTTATCTAGTTTTATTTCCCTCAAGAAAAGGTTACAATCAATTCAATACAGGTTCTGGAGTTGGGATTGAATTTTCTTTCAGCAGATGACATGAGTGCAATAATTGCTGTAAAGCTAAGAAACAGACTAGGATTTGGCATGTGGACAAAATTGCACATGACAAGCATGCATGTTGAAGGGAAGGTGTGCAATTTAGTATGGTATCTTTTTGTTTCTTTGGTCAATATATGACATTCTTTTGTTAACGTACATTAACTTAAAGTTTTGTATCTTTTCATTTCTATCAAATCACACTGGAGATTGGAGTATATAGGTATAAGATGTAGAAATCTTTCAATAGAAAAAGGAATAAAAAAAAAGAAAACTAGTTGGAAATTGCTTTGATATTTTCTGGTTAAAACCTCTTGGAAATGTACTTAGTGACACTGCATGGACAGTGAAGGATGGACATAGTAGACCTCTAACCCATTCCTCTGCCTCCAACAAAAGAGGTTTATCTAATCCTTAGAGAAGGTATATTACCTTCTATTGTATAATTTAAAGTTGATCTTAATATTTGGTATTGGATAACTTGTTGGAGAACCTACTTGCTTCCATGGTTCATTATAAGATCTAGTGTCTACTAACTAGATTCAGAATATCCTTGATACTTGAATCATATTCTTAATGTTGAACCTTTTTACCAAAAGGGGGATATGGTTGTAAATATGGCGAAACCCAGTAGGTCCAAGTATCCATATTATTTACATTTTATTCCTACTTTTCCCCTTTCTCGTATCATAGATAAAAAATTTGAGGGGAACCCGGATTCCAGAATCTTGGAATATTATTACCAAAGTATATTAAACCTTTCAAAAATTTTAATTTTGATTTATATTCTTGTTGAAAGCCTTTTGAGTTTTCTCAAATTCTGTCAACATTTTGGGTAATTACTGAAAGGGAAGAAAGTATATTAGTGCTTCAAAACACATTAACAAGTCTTTTAAGTTTTCTCAAATTCTGGCAACATTATGGGAAATTACTGATGGGGAAGGAAGTATATTAGTCCTTCAAAACACATTAAATGTAGGTTATTTATATTTTCTTTTATATTTTTTTTCCAAAATCAAGAATCAACTACTTTTTTCTGGTTCTTTTGCAATCAAATCCAAGGATCTGAGGAGAAAATGATGCTTTGAGTCTCCTCAAGGGTGTCAAAGTGACACTGACACATAGCATCTATGTTCACTGAAACGACCTATGGACATTCTTGTGAGGTGGAAGAAGGGCTCTTAGTTCTAGAAGAATGCAAACTAATGCTGATGCCTACTTTCTGTAGATGATCACACATCATGTTGATATGGTTCTTAGCAACATGCGTCCAGGTTTTGGAGTACCTTGTGGAGAAAAGATATTGACTTGATCTCTTATGCACCCTTTGTTAAATGGCTGCAGCAGGGGTGCAACTTGGGTGTAGCATTTCCTGCTTAAACTTGAAGTGCTTGCCACAATTGTTGTTCCCTTCTTGAAGAGTCCTGCTAACATGGCTTAACTTGAATCTGTGTCTGATGTGTTTATTGATTTTATGAAGAAAAAGTAAGAAGATGAGAAAAGAAGAAGAAGAGGAAGAAATGTGTGGGCTGCTAGCCCTTACATTAGTATTAACACTGAATTGTACAATTACACAATTTCTCTCATAGAACATAATATATTATAAACGAACCTCCCAAAGTCCACACTAACGTAACAACTTGCACCTCCTCTGTAACTGCTTAGCATGCTTACACTAACATTGGAAAGATAGGCTGGTTGCCACCCTTCCTGATATGATCATACTGATAATGGTTGAAGTTTTAACTATTATGATTCAATTGGCTAAAACAGTTCTTCTCTACTGTCATTTATATAATGTGACTATGATACCTGGATATCTATACAAGGGTGCCATATCATGCCAGATGTTTTTAACTATAAGTTCTTGTTTTATACTGTCTCCAGCAATGTCCTTTCCATATCTAGGTAACATAGGTTTGTGAAACTAACAGGAAACTAGCTTAGATTTGAATTGATTAATTAATATGGGAGGAAAGGAGGGGTTGATTCCTCTTTGGGGAATGAAAACTCCATGCATAAGTAATCTACCTTAATAAAAAGAAACATAAAAATACAAAATAACTTGTAGTACCAATGCAAGCCATTTGCATAGCCTAATAGGAGTTTTATCCTTCAAACATGGGCCTCATGTAGAAAGATTTATTCATGAATCTTGGCAAGTATCGGATATGTCCAGGAAAGGAAAAGTTGGCTGGGAAGCTGTCCCAGCAGCGAGTACATGGGCTTTATGGATTGAGAGGAATAGAAGAATCTTTGAACAGAAGTCAATTTATGAGGCAGGGGTGATCAATATGGCAGTAGAAGTTTTGAAGAATTGGCTTTTTGTACACAATGTATTTGAAGGGACAAAATAGACATTGTCCCATTGTACAGAGGACCACACTTTGATATTAATACAATATATTATACTTTACCTTTTTCAAAAATAAAAGATTTATTCATGAATCAGAAGCACCATCTATCTAGGACTGGGAGCAAAATGGACATTAATTGAACCCATGGAATGAAGCAAATGGACATTAATTTTTGTTTTTGCACAATGTGGATGATCTCAGACTTGACTTTACTATTGAAATAAGCTGTGTCACCAATCTTCAAGTATAGACTTCATAAAGTTCTATTCTGTGCTGGTTCTTTTTGGGAAAGAAAACATATTCTTACTGTTAAGGAGAGAACAATTGTAAAAGAGTATATATAAAAGCAGGTAAAACATTATATCTTCTACCTTTAGCATATTCACAATACATTTGTCTCCCATATGTAGGTTTTGATTGGTGTGAAGTTCCTCCGTGAATGGCCTTTCCTTGGGCGTCTTCGGTTATGCTTTGTTGAGCCACCATACTTCCAGATGACAGTAAAACCCATCTTCAATCATGGAGTTGATGTTGCAGAACTTCCAGGAATTGCAGGATGGTTGGTAAGTTCTCATTTTTGTGCATGATTGAAGACAAGGGTCCACCTTTTATGTTTTTAAGAGGAATCTGACCATTTTTCTTAATGCTTATTCTAAGCAGGATAAGCTTCTAGCTATTGCATTCCAACAGACACTTGTGGAGGTTAGTACTTCTTTAACTACTGATCCTTGAACAAAGCTGATTTCACCTATACATATTGAAGTGTCTTTAAAATCCTCAATAATGAGAAGCTTAAATCAACAACAAAATAACCTTTTCCACTTGCCCCATAGAATATTTCTTAATTCAGAAGTCGTAGAATTGCCGACTGGCAACCTTCTATTAGGAACTCATTCTTAATGTAAATTCTTTGCACTGCAGCCCAACATGTTGGTCGTTGATGTGGAAAAGTTTGTCTCAGCACCAACAGGTAACTATGATGAAGAACTTGTCAATCAGGCATTACACTTAACAGCTACAAGTGTATTGGTTAGTAACTTGAAGAGCAAAACTGGCATTTTAAGTACATCAGCACTTTGTTCTCAAAATTTGTAGGTGAGGCCAGGGGATGCACTGGCTGTTTTCTGGTGGCATGGGTACCCATTGATCTGGGTACTACTAAATTTTATAGAAAGTGTTCATTTGGTCTCTTACACGTGTTTTAATGTTAAATTTTGTCGGCTACAAAAGCTTCTCCATCTTGGTGATTTCAACACACCTAATATGATACATCTTTTCTTAATAAAAATAAAAGTCTGAGTTTACTCACCTTTCCCCCATGAACAGAACCAATACAAAAATAATGAAAGAAATTGTTTCTTGGCTTCAATTGTTCATCATGTATGCCAGAAATTCCACCCATGGTAATAGGCTTTCCGTAGATCCAAGTTGCACATAATGCCCACCTGCCTTTTCTAATAAGAAAATTTAGGCACTCACCTGCTATAATAAGATCTGTCTACTCTTAACAAAAGCACCTTGATGAGGATGCACGACTTTGCTAACCAGTATCTATGTCTTCTTGGGAACAAGATAAAAGAAGCATTAGATGTAAGGTTTCATATCTTCCAAAGTTTGACCCGCTCCCCATTTTTTATTTTGAATTTCAACCTTTTGCAAACAATTTGTAGGCCTTCTCAATTCCTTTCCAAATTGAACACCCATAGGACTGATTGAAGCTCCTGGATCCCATGCAAAATTCCTATCTCCATATTTGGCCTGTACCACTCCTCTCCACAGCCCTCCTTGACTCTCCCCAAATCTCCAAAACCACTTCCCTAACAAGGCAATATGTTGGGAACCAAGGTCCAGACCTCCATGAATTCTTGCCATGAGATTTGGGGTCGGGGGCGCCGGAACCATTGAAACCACAGAATCGCCTCCCCTTCCAGATGAAAAGAGGCGATGGTCACGCGCTGGAGTCCCTGTACATCATGATACTCAAAATACTTCTCGGCCTTGAAGATCCAAGGAATCAGATCTCCCCCATAGAACGTTGGGAAATCCAGTTTGGTGATTTTTCTTGGAATGAAATTCCCCCTCCTGCTGCTGCCCTAGCTGGATTCTTCATTGTCACTTTCTCAGCCAGCGGCAGGAGAAGCTTTCTCCTTCTGAGATGTAATCACTGACATAGCTTCCTTGATCTCCTTAAGTCCCGTGACCACCTGGTGGAGATCGACTTCGATCTTGTCCACCCTCTCGTCCAGCATCGCCGATCTGGTGTTGGTCATCTTCGATCGTTCAATTTAGTCGATGCAGCTCTAATACCAATTGATGAGTTGCTGCTCACCTCAGGAGTCTCTTCGAGGGAGACCCTTCCTCCTAAGCTGAAATGAAGAGAAAAGAGAGAGAGAGAGAGTTCAATCTTTGCATGCTCACTCATTCGACCAACCCATACTTGCAATGATTTCGGTTACAAAATATCTCAACCAACTCTGAGCTCTAACAACAAACTCTGAGCTCTAACGAATTCATGCAGAGGGACCAGCTGACGTGTTGCTTACTGCAGTTGGGTGCTGAAACTGCTGGCGTGCCTTCTTCCTCAGGTAGGTGTGAGTAAGTGGAGGTCTGGGCCTTGGTTTCCAATAGTGGTATCTGTAGGGCCACACGGAGGCACTGTGTATAAGATTTGGTCCTACTGGGTACGACGACTATGATGAGATGCTATCCCGAGTAAAACAGACGGGAACGGTGTGAGACTACCAAGCCGAGTTTGAACGGCTAGCCACCAGAGTATATGGGTGTCCAGAGAAGGCGTTGATCGGCTGCTTTGTTGGAGGACTGAGGGACAACATCAAAGTTGAGGTAAAGGCTTTTCAACCCACTTCTCTGTCTGCTGTGGCAGGATTGGCAAGGTTGCAAGAGGAGCGACTCGACCGACTGAGGAAGGTGACGACTCGACCATCCGAGCCCCTGTTAAAACCCCATCCTGACAAGATGGGCTTCTCCCTCGGCCCATGACAGGACCCAGCCGAACTGTGGGGGAAACTACTCGGCCCGCCCAAGGACCCACACCGCCAAATAGGAGCCCAGTCCCCTTCAAACGCCTCTCCTGGGCCGAAATGCAGGCCCGGCATGAGAAGGGCCTGTGCTACAATTGTGATGAGAAGTTTGGGCCTGGCCACCAATGCAAAACCCAGCGAATGTTCTTGCTGCAATGGGAGGAGACTGGGCAGGAAGGTGAGGAGGAAGAACTAGCTGAGGAGGAAAGGGAACCGGACTGGACTCAATACGACAACCCAGAGATCTCTCTGCAAGCTTTAATAGGGCTGACATCCCCCAAATCTGAGGGTTGAAGGGAAACTTAGAGGCCGCTGGGTATCCGTACTCATAGATAGCGGAAGCACACTGAATTTCATCACACAAGTATTGGATCGCCAACTAGGTATGACAGTTCTCTACACCTCTCCATTTGCTGTTAGAGTGGCGGATGGTAACCACATTGAATGTGAAAGTATTTGCAAACATGCAAAGCTGGTAATCCAAGACCACACTTTCATCATGAACTTGCACCCATTGGATTTCAGCGGGGCCGATGTAGTGTTGGGTGTTCAATGGCTGAGCCAACTAGGCCCAGTCCTTTGTGATTGGGGACACATGACCATGGACTTCTATTGCGATGGGCTCCGCTGCCATCTGCAAGGTCAGGAGGTACCCAGCCCAATAGTGGAAGGTCTACACTCCATGATTAAAGGGGGGTTTGGAAAAGAACACCTGCTGCTGATGTAGATGGGCCAGTGCCTATTGGGCCTTTACTAAAGCTAGAAAATGAGGTCCAATTATCTGAGAAGGACCAAGATGACATACAAAAGGTGCTAGGCCAATTTCCAGAAGTCTTTAGAGACCCAGACCAGCTTCCCCCAAATCGGTTCCAAGATCATCATATGCCTCTAATTCCAGGGGCAGCCCCTACTAACGTGCGGCCCTACAGATACCGCATTTCCAAAAAACTGAGATTGAGAGGCTCGTGAAAGAGCTCCTGCACAAGGGATGGATACAGCCTAGTACTAGCCCATTTTCATCCCCAGTAGTCCTTGTAAAAAAGAAAGATGGGTCCTGGCGTTTTTGTGTAGATTACCGGGCCCTGAACCATATCACAGTCAAGGATAAGTTCCCAATCCCGGTTGTGGATGAACTATTAGATGAGCTGGGGCAAGCCAAGTATTTTTCCAAAATGGACCTCCAATCCGGCTATCACCAAGTCCGGGTCCACTCTGAAGATGTATACAAGACAGCCTTCAGAACCCATGATGGACACTATGAGTTCCTAGTTATGCCGTTTGGGCTGTCCAACGCCCCTTCTACCTTTCAGGCCATCATGAATGATATCTTCAGGCCCTACCTTTGGCGTTTCATTTTGGTCTTCTTTGATGACATTCTGGTATACAGCAAGGATTGGAATTCACACCTCCAACACTTGGAACAGACATTGAGCTTGCTGAAACAACATCAACTATTTGCCAAGCTTTCAAAATGTGTTTTTGGGCAGGCTGAAGTCCATTATTTGGGCCATGTGGTTGTAGCTGGACGGGTCATGGCTGACCCAGAAAAAATAAATTGTATACAAGACTGGCCCACGCCCAAAACAGTCAAAGCCCTATGCAGGTTTTTGAGCCTTACTGGCTACTACCGGAGATTTATATGCAACTATGGGTCACTAGCAGCCCCATTAACTGGGCTTCTCAAAAAAAACTGCTTCGTTTGGACGGAGCAGGCCCAGAAGGCTTTTGATTCTCTAAAGCAGGCCATGATCAGCCCACCAGTCCTAGCCTTACCAAATTTCGAAGAGACCTTCGTGGTTGGATGTGATGCATCAGGTGTGGGAGTTGGAGCAGTGCTCATGCAAAATGGAAGGCCCATATCTTATTTCAGCAAGGCCCCCTCTCCACTAGGGCCCAGAATCAGTCAACATATACAAAGGAGCTTATGGCAATAGTACTGGCAGTCCATAAATGGCGACCATACTTGTTGGGTTGAAGGTTCACAATCTGGATGGATCAGAGAAGCTTGAAGTATATACTGGACCAAAAGGCTCTCACCCCAGATCAGCAAAAATGGATGATGAAACTAATGGGCTTTGATTTCTTAATCGAATACAAGCCTGGAATCACCAGCAGAGCTGCGGATGCATTGTCTCAGAAGGCTGATTTGTCACTATTAGTACACTCTCAGCCCCATTACCCTCTATTTGAAGCTCTACGAGAGGAGGCCAGAAATGACCCTAGCCTCTAAAAGGTGCGGCAAAGCTATCTGCAAGACCCCACCTCTACACCAGGGTACACCATGAAGGGACCAGACTTGTTTTTTAAAGGGAGATTTGTCCTCTCTCCTACTTCAGTGCATCAGAAAACCTTGCTAGAGCTCTATCATGATTCGGTGCTGGGTGGACATTCTGGTGTTTTCCGGACCTATAATAGGTTATCTTCACATTTTTATTGGCCCAACATGAGGAAGGCAGTCGAGCAGCACGTAGCACAGTGTACCGTATGCCAGCAATAGAAGTACTCGGCCCAATGATAGCTGCCACTCCCGGCCCCCTTGAGATTTGGCTTTACGTCTTGTTCCTGTTTACTAAGTGGTACTTCTCATCTTCCCAGCCTCTCCAAAGGAAACCCCTCAACTTATTAGAAACAAAGATAAAAGATACATGGGAAGGGAGGATAATACACTTTTCACCAGGGTAATTTTGCCTCAATAAGAAAGATATTTGGCTTTCCAGGAGACCAGTTTCTTTTCAATTCTTTCTACAATTGGCTTCTCTAGAAGTAAATAGTTGAAACAAGAAGGTGAAACAATAGAGAAGGAGAAAGAATATTTGCTGGAAAAAGTACCAGTGGCGTTTCACTCACAAAGAAATGAGAAAATTGCAAAAGTACCCTTGGTTACAACTTCACAAGGAAAAGATAATAATAACAGTCTAATAAGAGCCTAACAGCAATCAACGATCCTCCTCAAGTTGGGCTACATATATCAATCATTCCCATACAAATATCAACATGTCAAGCACTAGTAACACCTTCATCTCCATTCTTTTCACAAATGAAATGCTTATCCACTTCAATATGTTTTGTCCTCTCATGCATCATGGGATTGTGGGCAATATTAATCACTGCCTTATTATCACAATATATTGGATTTTGATCTTTAATTCCCAACTCCATTAACATATTCTTCAACCATAACATTTCAGTTATGCTATGTGCCATGGCTCTATACTTAGCCTCTGCACTGGATCTAGCAACCACAACTTGCTTTTTACTTTTCCAAGTTACCAAATTACCTCCAACAAAGCCATAGTAACCTGTGATAGATCTTCTATCATCAACTAAACCTTCCCAATTAGCATCCGTAAAAGTCTCTACACTGAAATGACCATGCTCGGAGAAGAGAATACCTTTACTGGTGCCATGAAGAAGATCTAGGGTGTACATCTAAGAAATGAAAACGCCTTTGTCCGGCCTTGCAACTTCAATTCCAAGGAAATACTTTAGGGGGCCTAGATCTTTCACTTCAAACTGAGCACCTAGAAATCCCTTTAGCTTTTGTATCTCTACATCCATGTTCCCTATAATAACAATATCGTCCACATATACAATAAGTATAACAACTAGATCACCTTCCCTCTTCACAAAGAGGGTATGATCACTCTAGCATTGTTTGAAACCAACTTGCTTAACAACATTATTCAACCTACCAAACCAGGCTCTAGGAGATTGTTACAAGGCATACAACAACTTCTTGAGACGACAATCAACTCCATATGTTTGGGAGAAACCCTTAGCCACCAACCTTATTTTATACCTTTCCATTGAACCATCACATGATGCTTGACTATAAATACCCACTTGCACCCCATTGGTCTCTTACCCTTGGGAAGATCAACCAAATCCCATGTGCAATTCTTATTAAGAGCATAAATTTCCTCTAACATAGCATTCTTCCACTTAGGACTATTCAGGGCCTCTGCAACAGATTTAGGAATAGAAACACTAGAAATAGCAGAAAGAAAAGAAATGATAAGGAGACAAGTTGGTACAAGTAGCAAAGTGATTGATAAACGGGTACCTTAACAAGCAACAATAAGAAGACAAGATCACAACTAGGGCCATACAAGGGAACCTTACCTAGTTCAATAGGATATGCACTACTTTTTAGGTTTGCCTATTAAGGTTCCATTGATTCAAGAAATGCAGTGTTAGGTACCTGTTAACAATGATATGGTGATGTATGTTGCTCCTGTTGACAATGTGGTGGACAAGAACGAGACCTAGATCGAGTGTAAACACATTGGATAGGTAAACGAATAGGAGAATGATGAGTAGCAACAGGAGGGATAGTAACAACATTAGATGTGACAAGAACCGAGGGAACAAGGAAATGCTTCTCCTCCTAACAACTATTCCCCCCCTCCCCCCCCCCGAGGAGAAGCAAGAAATAAGGATTGAGACTCAAGAAAAGATACATCCATAGAAATGAAAGTACACCAAGTAGTGGGATCATAACATTTATATCCCTTTTGGGCCAAGGGATAACCGAGAAAAATACAAGGGATGGAACGAGGGTCAAGCTTACCACTAGACAAGGACAGATCTGGACGAAACATCAACATCCAAGGGTACGAGCATGAATAGAAAATAGAGGGGACTTAGGAAACAAAAGTTGATGTGAGGCCTTGAACTTAAGAATACGTGTGGGCATCTTGTTGATAAGAAATGCAGCTATCAACATAGCACCGACCCAAATTTTTTTTGGAATATGCATATGCAACATCAAACCATGAGCCACTTCAAGGAGATGTTGGTTCTTCCTCTTAGCAATACCATTTTGTTGAGGAGTTCTTCTTGGACATGTACTTTGATGAATGGTACCATGCTAAGAAAAAAACCAATTATGATCGTCTCTAAAATACTCATGAACATTGTCTGAATGAAATATCCATACACCATTCTTTGGAAATCTTGTATTACTTTAGGAACTTCATCCCATGAGCGGAGCAAGTAAATCCAAGTATATCGCGAAAAGTCATCAATGAAACTAATAAAATATTTGTAATCTCCTACTGCAATAATAGTAGTAGTTCAACGATTGGAAAAGGAAATTCAACGATTTTATTTCTTGGAGGAAAATTTGTTCTACAATGCTTGTTCAAAGGACAGGTTGGATACTAAAGTGAAGACTCAGACACTGACTTAAATAATTTAGGGAACAAGACTCTCAAAGACTGAAAGACAAATGGCCTAGACGATATTGCTAAAGCAAGATCTAGGATTTATTACAAGGACTCTTAGATTGACGCATGAAACTTGTTGTATTACTTGACTCAAAAACAACAACATCATCTAGTATGTAGAGACCATCTACCACACATCCCTTACCAATCGTTCTCCTAGAAGTCCAATCTTGGAAAACACAAGAATCAGAAAAAAGGTTGCACTACAATTCAATGATTTGGTAATACAACTAATAGATAAAAAGTTAGTATGAAATTTGTGAACATGGTAGACAAAATGTAGGTGAACACTATTTTGTAAGGATATAGTACCCTGACCAGCAATGGTAGTGTGAGAACTGTTAGAATAATGTTAAAATAACTTAGTTGCAGATGCTAGGGCCTGTTTGGCTAATTAAAGTGTTTTTTTAATTCGTTTTTTATTTCTGTTATGTCTGTTATTGTACTCAGGGGCACAAGGGTCTTTTCCCTTGTTATTTCTGTCGCCCTATATATAGTAAAATAAAGACTAGCGCCGCTAGTACTGTTACATTGCAAACTTTCTCTCTTCTCTTCTCTTCTCTCCTCTTCCTCTTATCTCTGGCCGGCCACACTGTCAAGATGG